>WURV02153248.1:0-16933 GCA_011762755.2 Epimenia babai
ACATACACACACACACATATATATATATATATATATATACACATATATATACACACACACATATAGACTTATACTGTATATTACGAAATTCACAATAAGTGAATCTCTCTCCATTGATCCTATAATGCTTCGATGTCTTGCTTAAATCATGTAATGGAAGGCCCCGGGAAGTAAATCTAGTTTGTGCTGCTCACACTTTTTGCATGAGAAGCCAAGCTTCCCACCACTGCACCATCGATGCTGATGGTTGATTTAAACGAAAATGAAATTATTTTCATTATTCGAGAATTGCCCGTAAGTGACAAGTGAAACTGTAATTATTGAGAAATAAAAGTTGGTCAAAGTAGAGGTGAAATAATTACAAATTTGGTGTGTCAATAAATAGGTTACTATACTAATAATAAATTACAAATAATAAAATAGTATTTTATTTAATCGAGAGTTTTTACTAACATGTTATTAATTTTCATAATAGTTTATAATATATTATATAATTCACAGTTGTTACTAAGATTGTAATAATAAGTTTATAATTTATATAATTCACAGTTGTTACTAACATATTAATAAGTTTATAATTTATATAATTATAAGATAACTCTAATAAGATCATTCTGATAAGATATTAATAAAATACTTAATTTATATAATTGAGAATTGTTACTAAGTAACTGATAATAAATTTATAATTTTATAATGGTGGAAATGGTAATAAATTGTTGTTAATGAAATTGTCTTTGATTCAATCACATTGATACTCACAATCCTAATTGGAACCATATTTGTTTTAGTGACATTTGATGACATGAATCGATCAGATTTCTAGTTGTGACTGCGATACTGAAGCAATGGATGCCAGTCATGCGGAACAAACACAAGAGGGAGTGACAAGCTTTATTAGAGTTCCCGCATTACATAAGTGTTTCGCTGGGGGCATGTGTAACGTAATCACACGGAACAGATCGCATGCGAAACAGCTCTAATGAAACTTTCGCGAATGTCTTAATATTGCATTAATACAAGCCGCTCGAACGCTTCGCGCAATAGTTCACAGTTTCTTTGTTCTCTGGGCGATTATTTATGTTCTATCAAACACGTCCGCATCGAGATTAAAACTGCTCGATCTCCCTCTTCGTCGTTGTTCGTTTCCAGAGGCGAGGCTTTCCTCGAACTTACCGCTCGTGTGTTTCCGCGAGATATTCCGCCTAACCTAACAGCGTGGAAATTCAATTTGGTCGGCGCACTTCCCTGAGTCAAAAACCAATCAGCGATTGTCGAGCCTTCCGCTCGAAGGGAGAAAGAGATTATTTCTGCAAAGATTTTGATATTTAGTATTTGTCGAGTGAGATTGGGCGTAAGAATTGCCCGTGGTCTGTTGTCAGCAGCCACGGTTTTACGGCGATATTAACAGCCGTCGTTTCGCCATTAATATAGCTCAATTGGCGACGACGCAGAATTGCGTTTTTCGTGCCATATGCGAGAAGGCGTGCTGGAAATATCGCTTATTCTCATTACAATTCATGAAGTCTTGTCCCACCGATAAACACGTAGAAAGTGTGGATGGCCTCCAGTCAGATAGTCCAATTATTGTGACCTTGTCGTGTGCCAAGTTCTCTTCTTAGTGCGAGATACATGAGGACGCTGATATTAACTCATCTAACAAATGTCGTTATGTCCTCTGTGTCTAAAATCTAAATGAATAATATGTGGAGTACAAAATACAGAAATTAATTTAATGTAACCAAAAGTCCCATTCCTTACTTTTCTATTGTCTTCTGTCTCTCTTGTGATCCTTTAACAAATAAATCTTGAATGTGGCTACTAGGCAAATATAACTACTAGCCTTCATACTGTATTCGTGTATAAATTGATTGGGCTTCATTTTTATAATTCGGTTCTGCCAATCTGCGATCCTGAACATATCTCCGACAACCCATGTGCCGATATTTTACTCTAGGAATCATTTTTGTTTCATTATCATAGTTTTTACGTGTACTGTATGCAGCTGTATATATTAGAAGCTTGTAATAAAGTGGAAAATACTAACTTTTAACGCTACTGGTGCTTCATGCTTCAGCCAGCAGAAAATGTTGGTCGCTTTTGCAATAATAACAGCCTCATGGTACACTTCCGAATTTATGTTTACCTACTTAAGTACAAGACTTTCTCAATATTCAGGAACTAAAATGATTCACAGAGTAGAAGGTACGACAATAAATGTCTGGTTTGTGTAAAATTGAAACCTCAAGCTTCGAACATTGAAGTTGTAAAAGACGCTTCTATCTACTGTACCACTGGCAGCAGTGGACACAATCAGGAACTCAAATTTATACCTGAATCATCGTGATAAATTGATATTCCGGTGTGAATTACACTTTTTTCTGGACAGTATTTACACCAAAACGCGAGGTATTGCTGTACGTAGTTCTGAGTGTCATTCGTTGTAACATTCGGATAATATCATCCAGAATATCTGATGCCAAAATAGACGATGCGACGGTCAAGTTGGAGGGTCAATCTATACATCGACTGTTCATTCCTTTTTCCTCGCAAATAACAAGAAGTTGGATTATGCGCAGCAATATGCGTGAGGAATACAAGTAGTAGATTTGAGCGATGATATTTGCTTGTAGATGCCGACGACGATGACACGAACCTCTCAGATGGTGGTCAGGCGTCGGACAGCGGCGATAAACCGACGATTCAGCCTCCGCAGTCGTACGGTTCACAGCGCTTGAGTGAGGAGCAACAGCGGTACTCATCCATAGAGACGCTCCTGCTCCAGATCCAGGGATTGCTCAAGGTCGCAGCGGAAAACGCGCGAAATCACGAGAGACAGATCAACCTTGAGAAATGTGAGTTCTGCGATTTTTGTGTGATTTTGAATAAATACGTACGGAACAAATTCAGTTTTACATGAATACAGCCAGAGTGGTTCATAAACAATTATTAAAGTACTGTATAAGAATAGAGAGAAGAAATAGGGTGTGGTGAGTTTACCTGATGAAGGTAACATCTATCTCTAATTTATCTCAGTATGCTCCAGATGTTGAACTACTTGTGGTTCTCACCTTTTGTGCATCATCTCAGAAACTATACTCTCATTGTACTAATTTTTTATTTCCAGTTGCCAACTACGTATCTTTAGTCGCTATTTCTTATTTGATTACATAAAATAGCTTCACATAATATGTATATTGCAGATGTATTATACTGAGATCTATTCGTGTTGTACTGTAAGGCGAGGCTTGGGGTACAATACTGCGTTCAACAAGTGTTGTTTTCAGCTATGCTTATAAGTGCACTTTATGAATCAAATATATCTCATTTTTTCATGATGCATGCAATGTTCTTCAACCACCCGATAGAGCACGTCTTGTGTTTCATTCATTCAATAAAACAAGTCTTGTTTGTGCTTCATTGGAAGAGGCATGATGCACTGTGCTTCATTCACTCGATGAATCATGACTTGTGCTTCATCAGAGGAAGCATGCCTTGTGCTTCATCAGAGGAAGCATGCCTCGTGCTTCATTCATTCATTAAGGCATGCCCTGTATATCATTCACTTGATGAAGCGTGCCTTGTGCTTCATTCACTACCACTCATACTTGTATTCACCTCTTTAGACCGAGACATTCCTCCCACATTTAGGCTATCTTGACAGTATGTATACGTGTGATGGCCGCGTTCCTGTTTATAATCACTTGATATTATTATTCTATTTTAACTATGTATTATTGACTTATGCTAGTGGACACTTTACTTTTATTCCATAAGTTGGGTGTACGCTACCATTATGTAAAATTGTTCAGGGTCCCTGATAACTACTAGTAATTACTTCACGAGGCACTATAAATATATCTGCAATGATAACAATAATAATATTTCCCGTGTTTGGGTCCTGAAAAAGATGTATGGAGAATATTTTGATTATAGCAAATTAAAACCAAAGATAAAAGTAATGTCTTTAAAAGATAATAATAATATTAACGGGATTATTCTCTTAAAAGGTACTTGATAAGTATGCTGTTTACCACACAATATAATAATTTTTTATTAGTGAAATTGGTCCTACATGAATAATTGCAAGTTCGTTGATGCATTGAAAGCTCATTGTCTCATTATACGGACAGACGGAACGACAGACAGACGGACAGACGGGGGTGAGCAGGGATAACCAATTACACGCGTTAGATCGCGGGGAGGCGCAGTGACACGCCGCAGACGAGCGAATTACGTTTCTTGCCACGCCGTATTAGCCGGGAATCCTTAATGGCCCGACACTTGCTTTAGCAAACACATTACGGTTGTTACTTCTGATCAAATAGTTTGCTTTTCCTCAACTCGCATAGATTCTAGATTGGTTTACGGGTGAGCGACTGAAATTGCAAACGTCTCGAACTGTAAATCAATTAATAGAGATTGCCTAATATGGCGAGTGAAACGCGCGATCGCGATTAATAACGTGATTCGACGACGCTCCCAGCTCGTCGCCGCATCTTTGAAGCATCGGAAATTCCGCAAAATGCTACGAAACTGGTCGTTTTAGAGTTAAGTGGACAATAAACACTTCAATTATGATTGTTTGTGCGACAGAATGGCAATCGCCGTGTATTGCTGGAGCAGACATCTCATGTGGGCCGTGACATAAATTAATAGCCGTCCATCACCGCACGGGATAAGTTCGGACGTTAGCTACAAGGTAGCGTCACTGACTGTCAATGGTCAATAAACAGTGGATCATAGTTTAACCATATGGTGGTACCTTAGTGAGTAACTACAGAAATAAACACTGGCAGCGATCATAGTGAATTTTAACTATCATAAATACAGTCCCAGATCTGCTACATCGTATGTAACATCTTTAAATAACTCCAGAATTTCATATTCGTGCTTCATGTTTTGATAATGTCCATGTTTTGACCAGTTGACTAGAAAATATAGAAATCCTCCGTTTGCAACAAACGTACATCACATATGAGTGATGCTGACTTTTGTCACGTGTATTGGCCTGGTGTCTTAGCAAGTGTGTCTGTTTACATTTCCACATATTGCCAGGAGTCATTTTGTCCTCGCAGTAGAGACTCGGCAGAGTTGAATTGGCTAAGATGACTCGGCTGAATTGAATTAGCTGAGATGGCTCGGCTGAGTGGAATTGGCTAAGATGACTCGGCTGAGATGACTCGACTGAGATGCCTTTCTTGAGTTAAATTGGCTAAGATGACTCGGCTGAGTAGATGGCTGAGATGCCTCGGCTGAAATAATTAAGTCGCTGCCAGATTACGTATGGTCACCTAGTCACGTACTGGCAGAGCTCTGACAATATCTGAGCAGTAAGAGCGGCAATAAAGCACCTGATGATGTATGGATAATGCTCAAACTATCACCAACTCTTCTATTATTGCACACCCTTTCTAATATTCAATATGAGGCTCCTGTTCTTTTGTCCATGTTGCATCGTTTTGGTGTTACATTGTTCTATTTTTACGTCTGTTTTCACGCATTCCCATTGGACTGTTGGGCTTGATTCATTTACATAAAATTCTGCATTCTCAGTAATTCTATCAGAATGTGATCACTAAAATTAGTTTGCCTATATCATGATGTCTACCCACATACTCTCTCCTCTTTATGAAAAAATTTCTGTACCAATAAATTATGAACAATAAATAACTGACTCATCGGAAAATGTGGACTTGAAAAAATCTTAGGAATTATGGAGAAAAATCTTTAATCATGATAGAATCCGAGATTTTGTGGCATCAATGGACGTCTGATCTGAGATTCATCGTAGCCACTCAGGTTAGATAATTAAGGTATGGAAGAAATACACCATCCAAATTTTATTGGCGCATTCCCAATCTTCCCAGATAATTTCATGCAAATCACAAATTATTGCATAGAAGTTACTAACAGCCACGGTGTCGTGTGAGCGAAATTGTAATTTAAAAGAAAATAGAAGTTTTGCAGATTTGTGACTTGTTGAGTGTGAGATGCATCCGGACTCAGTGTGTGTGTCTCTGTGGATGCGTGTGTGTATATATTGTCTATTTCTGTATATATATGTATGTGTGTGTGTGTGTGAGTGATCGCACACGCCAACCGGTAAAATACCGGTAAAAATGCGTATATTTTGACATGAGAAAGTGTCCCGCTTAACTAAGTGAACCCGGTCTGTATTCCTTGTTCCGTCCGTTTGTGTGTAGCCACTTGAGCGAGAGTGTGGATTAAGTCATTTAATCAACAACTATTGTGAGCGGTTGTTATGCCCGGGAGGCGATCAGCAATTCGTTTCACGGGCAACGACAACAACATTTTCCCGCAGTGATTGTCATTTTTCTCGTGTGATTTTTGTTGGTTCCGTGCGGGAGGGGTTAGCTCCATTTGACGCGTGACTAGGCCCGCTAATGTACCTCACGCGTCATTCATAATTTCGCATTTTTCCTTAGCTTAGCCATGTGTGAAAATGTAAAGACACTCGGGCGAGATGCAGCCGCGATTGCCCCCCGGCTAATCATTCATGCGGCTTGCGGAACGCGGGGCGAAAACACAGAACTTTTTATGATATTTAGCCAGTAATAACTCCGAAAATTATTTGTACGGCATCGCGTAAATGGAAGCGAGTAGCTGGCGGTGGAATTAGCCGTGATGTATGCGATCGTTCCGTTTATCCTGACAGAACACGACACGCTTTAAACACAGGCTTCACGCCACGGCAGCCCGAGAAAGGGGAGAGGAATCTGGTAATTTGTTCCACTGGTTGGTGTCGTGCTACGCGTAATGAACTCGCCACCGAGATGAAGTTATTTCGAGAGATTACCAGATCTATACGGCTCACCATTCTTGAGATTACCACATCCGTGGGCACGTCGATTCCTCCCATTTTTCAGGATAAACAAACGACTGGTATTAATGCGTAAACGCGACTCGCTACATGTTTTTTATTCGTCGTCTTAGTTCGGTCGTTCGGCGACGAGGCCGAGCGCTATTGACACGAACGGCGGATCGACGGCGAGTTGGAGACAGGAAGACGTCTCATTACGGACACCCGCGACTCCCGTTAGTCGGAGTAATCCGTACAGCCGTGACTAATCCCCGCCTCTTGTGACAGTACAACAGTCGTGCGTTTTTAAGCGAGATAACGCGGCGACGAGCGAAGGGAGAGAATGTATTAACGCGTTACGACTCGCGACGTAGCATCTACGCTACGCGATACAGCCGTCTGCTTCAACATGGCTGAGTCGCGAGCAGACGACGCAAGCAGACGACGTAAGCAGACGACGCGCTCGCCGTACATCACGCTGGCTGTGCCACACCCTCAGCCGTTATTACGACAGTATCTCCATTCTCACTAATGTTAATTCATTGTAAATTAATAGATCAGCATCGCCGGGTATTCCCAGTGTGTTTATCTGCCCCGAAGTGCATCTGTGATTTGTTTCCAGATTATGACATCGCATCCTCATGCGAGCTCACTATAAAGAATCATCATGACATTTATTTATGCCCCTCGTCTAATCTCCAATCGCATGAGGCTTAATGTCCTGTTTACATGATCAATGTCTATAAATTTACATTTCTCCCTCTCACACATAAATAACTTATTGCTTAATCCTGGAAGATGTCAGACCGGGAAGCGCGCGGCAGTTTGCAACCATTACCGGGCGACAATCATTAACGCACGTCTCGAATATTTCGGCAAAAAAACCTTACATAATTGAAAGTTTATCATCAAAGCAGTTCATTTAACAAAGCCGCCATCAGTCTGTAGGCTTCATACGACCTTTGTGTAAGTTTACTTTGGATACGAAAACGTGACGAACAGCTCTTATCACGTTATTATCACATTGTAGAATTCTTATTAATGAACTGTCACGTAAATGACAGGTGGAGAAGTTATTAAATGTTTTATTGTAAAGCTGAACAAAAATTTCCTACTACAATAACCGCTAAGTATTGTGATTCGCCTATAAAGTGAACAAGAAGATAATTTTACGCGGAATGTCGGCGACACCTTATCAATCTTTATGAACAACCTAAGCAATTTCCATTGTATCGAAACACAACGGATTTTATCGAATTTCTTCGACAATACGCCGTTTTTATTCCGCAGTCTTTATCACCTCGCTCAAAGCAACGTAAGGACGGCGTTCGGCCTGTCTAATGACACCATTCATACGAGAATCGCAGTATTCGTGTTATCACAAATAACCGCGATGAACGCTGAACACTGGTGTCACGTGAGCCAACCACTGTAACTATCATCGCAATCATTTAGATAAATGACCATCGCGGCCGACACCCGCAAAGATTGCTCCTGCTCGTTCTCCCACACATTATCGCGTCATATTTACCGCGCGCTCTGCTCTCCGCGCAGATATTATTACGTATTCGACACTGAGTCGTGCGCGGGGAACTATTCTCCCAGTTCTCACAACGCCCGGTAAACCAGTTGATGGCCCTTCTCTTATTTCCTGTGTGCGAAAAGGGATTTATCAAAATTTTCGTGAAAACGATCTCTCGCATGTCATTTCGTTTTTCAATACCTTTCAGCGGAGAGATTCCGCATAACGGCAACGTCACAATAAATTACATAAATGTCCACAGATACCCATTATGCACATTCATCATACATCTCCATTCTGTCTCTCCAACCGTTAAATCGACAGACGCCACAAAAAGCCGCGTCTGTCTATTTATCTCACAAACCCGTCTGCATCCCTGCGATGAGAGTGTCATAAATTTGACCTACTTAAATTGATGTATTATGTTCGCATAATGAATCAAGGAGGCAAACCACCTCGAAGCCGAAGGAAACGAAATCCACATTCATTGAATTGCGAGTCATAACGACGATGGTGAATGCAAATTTGACGTATTTGACTACAGGAAGTTGTCAATAAAAAGGACGTATTTGATGTATTCCAGAATTTATTATTTTTATTGGAAATGTCACAAAATTAAGTTCAGTTGTAAGAGTTACAGAAAAGTCTCAATAAACGTATTTGATGTAGGATAAATAATATTTTATTGATATTATAAATATTTACCTTGCCAATCAATTATGGATCTCTACAGAAGAATTCCAATACTATACTAGGTTCATTGACAGTTTATTTGAATATTTAACCCTTACCACACTGACATGCAGACATTACATTACTATAGCAATACATTTCTGTAACAAGAGAGAGTTAAGGGTTAATTAAACATGAACTGTTTATTTTAGTGCTTATTTTACTGTTTATTTGACAGTATAACAGTAAACAGTTTATTCACGAGTATTTTTAAGTGTTTATTGAACTATTTTTAAACTATTTTTTCTCCTGATTATGAACATACAAAAGTTCCATCATCCAGTTACTCAGGATTCTGTGGCCTCGTTATGAATACGTAGATTTGGTGACGTCTTGTATACGTTGGTTGTTTGATATCACCGTTAGAAACATAGCATCTCTTCAAGTTACGGGTCAAAACAAGTTTTCCTATATCAAGAAAACTTCAAGTGCTATCAGCAGGCCCCCATCACCAACATGAGATAGGGACCATAAAGAAAACACGCAGAGTTCAGATTGTGGAGGGGGCTTGATAATGTCATGTGATATTGTATCTATATAGCACATATTCTGTGAAAATCAATAAAAATTTGTTACAATCACATCTGCTTTAAAATAGTTAACTAAAATCACAGAATCACAGAAAATAATATATGCAACCACAATCACGTAATCAAATAAAATTAAGGTTAAAAGAGCTTTATAATCAGATGTCAAAGCGTAAAAGGAAAAATGGCAATAATAAAAATAAGATTACACATAGTAATTATTCGCTGTAGGCTAAGGTGAAAAGATGAGTTTTTAGGAGACGCTCAAAGGTTGGGAGATCAGGTGCAGAGCGGAGATTTATCAGTGAAGAGTTCCAAAGAGAGGGGCCAACAATAGAGAACGATCAGCGAGACGTAGAGACGATATATATGGCGTAATATGGCAGGCAGGGTAATTAGGTCATTGTGTATCCAGCAGATAGTGAGAAGACAACGGAGACGATGGTAGAATGGACAGGGAATCAGCCAATGAAGCGAGTGAACATGAGTAAATGTAAATCTTTACGGTTTAAGGTCTTTTATACGTATTTCGTATACATTGCATCTATTTCAAAATGCGCATGTTTCTTTTTAAGCTGAACTCAAGATGGATCTGATGAAAGAAAGAGAAGTTCGTGAGAAGATCGAACAAAAGTTACGGGATGTACAAAAAACTCAGAGTAAGACTTTACTTTAAAACAAGTAATATTCTTATCAGAGGATCTTATTGAGGGAGACAACTTTGCGACCTGGCGATGATACGTGGCCTCTCAGATCGTGGTGGGTTTTTTTACCTTCATTCACAATATCTGCGCGATGAGCATATTGGTGTGTTTTAGTCAGGTTGGTTATAAGGGGCCATGTTGGTGTGTTTCAGTCAGGTTGGTTATAAGGGGCCATGTTGGTGTGTTTCAGTCAGGTTGGTTATAAGGGGCCATGTTGGTGTATTTCAGTCAGGTTGGTTATAAGGGGCCATGTTGGTGTATTTCAGTCAGGTTGGTTATAAGGGGCCATATTGGTGTGTTTCAGTCAGGTTGGTTATAAGGGGCCATATTGGTGTGTTTCAGTCAGGTTGGTTATAAGGGACCATTTTGGTGTGTTTCAGTCAGGTTGGTTATAAGGGGCCATGTTGGTGTGTTTTAGTCAGGTTGGTTATAAGGGGCCATGTTGGTGTGTTTCAGTCAGGTTGGTTATAAGGGGCCATATTGGTGTTTCAGTCAGATTGGTTATAAGGGGCCATGTTGGTGTATTTTAGTCGTTTGTTGACAGCTACATTGGTATATTCGAGTGGGGTTGGTTTTTGACAACCCTGTTGGTATGTTCCAGCCGTGTTGGTTAGACGGTTGCGCCGTGAGAAGCGAGCTCGCCGAACGCTTCAGGACCAGGTTGACATCAGTCAGAAACAACAACCAACGACCAACCCGGATGATTCACCCAAGTCCCTGTCCCCTCAGGAATCTACTCTCTACACAGGTAATTCATAAAATCTTAAGTTGATGTTGATGACTTGTTGAGTCCAGTCGAATTGTCTTCAATTTATACACCATAATGATTATATTTAAGATATTTGTAAGAATTCCTCTTATGATATGTAATTTTGACTTTTTTTGAGTTATTTTGTTTTGTATGATTCCCATCTCAATCAAAATTTTCCAGTCTGTTGTGTTGTGATAGAGTAAACATGCATTAATAAACGTTTAAAAACTCAGTGATGAGAAGGGAACAACACGGCCACACAGACGAACGTTTCTGATGTCGGCTGACAATAATCAAAAGAGTTTATATTACCGGAGTCGATGAATCAAAGCAAAATGAAGGGCAGGTAATTAGAAAGACGCATTTAATCACGGGACCATTCATTGAAATTCTTGACTCGCGCGTTGTTATCTGAAACAAAGCTACCGTCGGCCAAACGGGTGGTCACCGCTGCATAATTGAATGCCATCAGATACCGTTTCTGTCGGCACGGACACCAGGGGCAGGCGGGTGGGCAGTAATTGAAACCAATCACTGGTTAATCTACACACTCGGTAACATCTCGTGATTTACAATGTTCCTCGATCGCCACGAGCACGACGCGACGAAATCGGGCGTAAGAACGGGCGGTACACGGAATTACGAGTTGTACGGCGCGCGCGTTAACGCCGACACAATGGAATCACGGGCCGATCGGAAGCTAGGAGTGTCGGATGGACGCGCGCCGTTCGGTTTGATGTAGATTGTTAGTCGTGACTGATTACATTGTGATTGACTCGCGCGCGTCCACCCAACCTCGGAAATGGACACTGTCCACTGTGATCTACTCGTACTGAAGAGCTTCCGCGCGTCGCTTTACCCGTGATTAGGCTGATCATGGCGAAAAAATCATGGCGAAATCAATGTTTCGCCCGTGAGCTGAAATTCTCGCAAAAAATTTATGCATTGCTTGGCAAAATCACCACTGTAACTAAAGATGCAACACTGTAACTATGATGTAACCCTGTAACTAAACATGTTACATTGTAACTAAAAATGTAACACTGTAACTAAAGATGTAACACTGTAACTAAAGATGTAACATTATTCTAATTAGTATTTACCTATAGTTGTTAAGTTCTTTTTCATTTTTGATTATAAATTAGTTTTTCAACTTAATTCTCTCATTACAGCTGTAACATTCTTTAACAGAATGCGCCAGATTTGTAGAATCACAAATAGGTGTATCTTTACACCTTTCCAATCATTACGATTTAACAATATCGTACAGTAGTTTTCCTGTTTGCACCTTTTTTGCTCTGTTTATCCTCGATTGTAGACTTCCTTTTACCTGACACTGGTATCTTTGACTTTCTTTTACCTGACAGTGGTACCCTTGACTTCCTTTTACCTGACAGTGGTACCCTTGACTTCCTTTCACCTGAGCGTGGTACCCTTGACTTCCTTATACCTGACAGTGGTACCCTTGACTTCCTTTTACCTGACACTGGTACCTTTGACTTCCTTATACCTGACAGTGGTACCCTTGTCTTCCTTTTACCTGACAGTGGTACCCTTGACTTCCTTTTACCTGACAGTGGTACCCTTGACTTCCTTTTACCTGACACTGGTACCTTTGACTTCCTTTTACCTGACACTGGTACCCTTGACTTCTTTTCACCTGATAGTGGTACCTTTGACTTCATTTCACCTCACACTGGTACCTTTGACTTACTTTTACCTGACAGTGGTACCCTTGACTTCCTTTCACCTAACACTGGTACCTTATACAAAAATGCTATGTGTTTCGTGTTTCATCTTACTACACGGTGTTCAAGGTTCTTCTATAAACCTTGTGGAACGTTTGTCTATATCTATAGATATATTATATGTATATATTATTATATCTATAGATGTACATGATTCTCTGCAGTGCTCGTCCAATTTTTTTTCTGATTTGTTTTAAGCGAAAAGGAAATAAAAAAACGGTGGAAAATCGTCTTAATTCCAATTCTCTGTTCCCATTATTTAAAGGCGTCTGCAGATTAGGAGCGGGGGTTCTCTTCGCCGATGATACATTGATCCAACGACGATTGAACGGCATCGACAGATAGCGGGGTTCAATAACTCTCGTAGACAATAGCTTATTCACGCAGATCAAACGTTTGCCCGGTCTGATCATTAGCGCTGTACCTACAACCGCGCTAACCAGTGATAAAAGACGCATTAATACGATCGAAACGTCTCATGCGTGCGAGACCTGGGTCGCTACGCGCGTCTGGTGTCGGCGAGGCGGGCGTTTACCTACACGAGTAGCGAGTAGCGTCTCGTTCGTTGTTGTGATAGTTGACGAGTGCTAGTAACATTTGGCCAGAGGATACGATACCAGTTTGCAATAACTGCGTCTAATCACCCGGTGATGAGTGGGGTATATTGCTCGCGTGCATTATTCCTGCCTCAGCGATGGTCGCGCTAATTAAACCTGTCCCCGCACCATTATTGCTTTGTCTCATTACCCACACGACTAAATTCACCACCGATAGATTGCCTCGTCTTTACGTCTCAGTTTGTTTGATTCACTGATTAATGAGGCAGACGGGACGTATAAAACGCAAATATACGATTCAAACACCGCAATTATTGCTGGAGTCGCTTTTTAATTTTTGGAATTTCAAGTCGATGAGTAAATCACGGTATAAAATATGTATGAAATCATTGGTAAACTTCCAAGAAAAACAGAACAATAAATTCTCTCATTGGCAGAAATTAATGTATAATTAGATAACACTATCGTAGTGTAGCATCAGAATTTTTGTATTTCAACAATATATACATAATATAAATAAAAATGTAAACATTATTTGTGTGAAAATTTGTTGATGGGTCAGAAAGACAATTCTTTCTTTGTGTGTTTTTGTAGACAAAATTTTCCAATTCAAAGTATATCATCATAATTATTATTTTTACCAATTTCTACTCTTGTTAAGTCTATATGCTTCGCGGTGATTTTTGTAGACAATACGTCACAGGACATGGGGGAGGAGCGGCTACGCGCGGACATGGAGAGGAACGTCAGTGGTGAGGCATATTTTACTCATATTTTACCCAGTCGCGCCAGAATAATTTCGAACGAACATCGCGCATTAATAAAAGGCGAATGAGTTAATAACAATCAAATCGTCATTATCGAATTTTGATCAGCGATCGTGAGACGCAGCAGGATGCTCTTTGTCTTTCTCAAAGGAAATGCGATCATATTTTAAAAATATTTTTTAAACACACGCGGACATCGTCGTTTGACGGGGAAAGGGTGGGTCGTACGAGGCATTATTATCGCGCACTGTTTGTCGTCGGCTAACAATGCAGCCGCTGGACACGCCGGCTGACCACAATGAGCCGTTGCAACGACTGCGTTTAATCGCGGTGTCACGACGGCTGATGGGAAAGTGAAAAATGACCGGCCGAATAATGAGCTGACAACTCAGCCGCGGCTAGTCGTGGCTGATTGGCCGATTGGCTCGCGGTTTCCGTCACCTTGAGCGTCATCATTGTCCTAATGACGCGACTGTCACAATCCGCGGTGTTGACTCTCACACTTAATAAAATTATAGCACAATGACAGCGCAAACAACACTGACAGACCCCCTGGCATGAGTTCATTGATAACATAGAACTGTACTTCAATACTTGATATAATACTTAAATATTTATATAGTACGTGTGTGTGTATGCATATATATATATATATATATATATATATATATATACATGGTAAAAGGCGCGGTTTTAGTGCTACTTTATTAATATACTGTAACAGCCATGGTACACTAGTTAGCCATGGTATACTGGTTATCCATGGTACACTGGTCAGAGATGGTACACTGGTTAGCCATCATGCACTGGTTAGACATGGTACACTGGTTAGCCATGGTGTACTAGTTAGACATGGTACACTGGTTAGCCATGGTGTACTGGTTAGAAATGGTACATTGGTTAGCCATGGTGCACTGGTTATTCATGGTACACTGGTTAGAGATGGTACACTGGTTAGCCGTGGTATACTGGTTAGAGATGGTACACTGGTTAGAGATGGTACACTGGTTATCCATGGTACACTGGTTAGCCATGGTACACTGTTTATCCATGGTAGACTGGTCAGTCATGGTACAATGGTTGGCCATGGTCTACCTGTCAGCCATTGTGTACTACTGGTTGGCCATCGTAAACTGGTTAGCCATGGTACACTGGTTAGCCGTGGTGAAAGGTTAAAAGCGCGCAGCCTTTCATTTCATGCTGAGCTCGGAATCACACTGAGTAGGAATTGGTACAAATGAGCGATTTTTTCCCAAACCATCTCGAGGCAATGAGCAAAATATTAATGCTTGGATCCTGTGAAAGAATGATCCGCTGAGGGTAATTGCAAATATGATTAGAGGGTGAAGGAAGTTCAACTGACATTTAATGTCATTTACGAAGTAGCTCTGAAACCTCGCCTTTCTCCCCGTATATATTTTTGCGTGTTTTTTTCTTTGATTGTTGCTAATCTATCTACTATATATATATATATATGTGTGTGTGTGTGTGTGTGTGTGTATGTGTGTGTGTGTGTGTGTGTGTGTGCGCGCGCGCGCACAGATAATGCACTCAAGAGTTTTGGTCAGTAAATAAATAATAGTAATTGTATCAAAAAAGTTAATTACTTGGAATTGTTATGTTTTGGTTTCAAGAAGGGCATATCAGAAATATTTCCATAACAGCGTAGAGTATCATAGATAAGAAATGGCGCTTTATAAGTTGATATTAAGTGGATTATTCTGTTATGTGGGTATAATTGGTGCATAGATAGAGTGTAAGTAGAAAAATGAAATCTGATTAGAGCTTTGAAGAATTTTCTGTTATTGACAAGTGACGAAATAAAAAGAAATATCTAAAATATATTTAATTTGAAGTGCACTAATAGCATCGCTGTCTAACACACATTACATCAATAAAAATACACTAATTAAAAACATTAATATAACTAAGCTAGATCAGAAAATAACACACACATATAAATTAACACTAAAAACATTAATGAGCAGTACATGTACAGAACAATACAAATTAAATTCAGTACAATACAGATAGTAAAAGTAGCGTGTAAAGCGATTTTATGTAATACAGCAATAAAGATTGCATACAGAAATAATATTTTATCACGAGGACGCGTGGTATACAGAGTATACGGAAGTAGAGATGTGTCGATCAGTTGACAAGTAAAATGCTGGGTTTTTGCAAGGCCTCCCTTTCGTGAATTTTTAGGTGCGGAAAAGAATAACTAATGAGTAGCGAGTTAAGTGGGTATCTGCGGTATTTCCGACATTGAGAGCACGCAAACAATTCCACTCGTCTCATAAACCCCCGCTCGGAGAGCGCTGTAATTTCCGCTCGGATTGCGCAGATGCGTTTTCTCGAAATGTTGCCAATTATTGCGACGTTGGCCGCGTGAGTACGGCGGAGTCGTTAAGCATAGCGTATAAACGGATATTAATGTGAATGACGGATGCGTTTCCCTCCGTAATAAATCAGGCTCGCCCATTGTAATTGTGCCGAGATATGACAAGCGGGAGACACGACCGGCTTCTCCGCTAAGACCCGTCTGAAGGTGATCCGCGAACGAGTCAGCGTTTCTGAGCATGGAGCGCGCGTACCTCACTGTGTGTGACTAACGCGGTAACAGCCTGGTAGTAGCTATCAAAATTGGCCTCAGTGTGCCCGAAGTTGGGAAGGCTAGGCAAACAGCCTGATAGTAGAGATCAGAATTGGCCTCAGTGTGCCTGAAGTTGGGAAGGCTAGGCAAACAGCATGGTAGTAGAGATCAAAATTGGCCTCAGTGTGCCCGAAGTTGGGACGGCT
>WURV02153259.1:0-16931 GCA_011762755.2 Epimenia babai
GGATTAAACGGCCACCTGTCTTAACGGCCACTTTTCGTGATTCCCGTGAGTGGCCGCTTAATAGAGGTTTGACTGTATGTATGTAATGATAGGCTGATTCTGCGCGAAGGAGCATCGTTGTATGAGCCAGATTTGGCCCTTTACAAGACTGGCCTAAGGTATGTTATGTTTTTTGGACGTTATTTGCAAAGGGTGCAGAGGCTGTCAATTGTATTGATGGGGAGTTTCTTTGAGTATTCCTGTTCCGTCTTCGTCAGTATTAATTATAGGCGAGGCACTATCTACCCTATGACAGGTCCGGGGTTCGAATCTATGGCAATTTTTTTTATTTTCACAATTTCCAATTTTTATCATTTAGTTAATGTATTACTGTACATTATATAATTTTACTGTAAAGTTCTGTAAAGCACTTTAGACATACCAAACACTATGTAGTTACTGCTATAGTATTTCAAGCGCTATTACCAATTGCTGAACTGCCAGAGAAAAGGTATGGAATGCTTCACTCTCCATCCACAAATATCCCTTGCGTCTTTTAAATCACTTCTGAAAACTTGTCTTTTTACCTGAGTTTTTTTTGTAGTTTCAGAGTTCTATATAATACGAGTTTTTAATTGTCTTATACGTTACTTTTATGTTATCAAATTAAAATATTTTACCGTTTAAATAATTCCACAATTGCAATTGTATCTTAAGTTTTACTACATAAATTTTTATTTATAGTAACTATATTTATGGATTATAACAATGATAACAGAGTTTCAAAGTTCTAAAACGCCGTTGAGAGATGATGAATGATTTAATCACAAAGATGAAGAAATGGTATTTTACAGTTTACTTTACATTTTCATTTTGCATTTATCGTTATTTTCATTGGCAGGCTTTGGTTATTAGGAATAATTTATATCGACTGAGTATTAACTAAATTAATATAACCATTTTTATCAAGGTATATGATATATGGTGGAATTAATCGCGCAGGTGAATCTGTAAATTAATGCCCACACCCAAATTGTTAATAGACTATTTGGATGAACATAGGTGTATTTCAAATTTTCTAAATAATCAGTAATTATATATTATACGGTTCTTGTTTCTCCGTTCTTTACAATTCTCTGAATTATATCAATAAATCGCAAGTTCCAATCTTTGATGTACTGTCGGTTTAGAGAGACATAACGGGAATAGATATAACGGGTATTCACTCGCCGCTCGTCTCAATCCACCATTGTGTAGATATTTACGCAGCGTTATTTGGCATTTCCACGTTCATCTCCACGTTACATCGGCGATTCCATGGGACATTGCGAGCGTCACCCACCCACCCCCCCACCCCCATTCTTGTCGGCATTAGCGTCAAGGCTATATTGGAGTATTTAATGGCTCTCATCCATTCCCGCTTTATTCCGACCTTATTTCACTGAGGAGTCAAAACTTATCGGATCGATGGAGTAACGCAACTGAGACGCGTACTTAGTGTTTTATAAAATTAACCACGGTGTGATGCGCGCGCATGAGCGTGAATTTTTTTACGCCACGTTTAGAAAAAAATTCATTATTATGGGCCATACAGAATTGCTTCTGCCCAATGTCAGGATTTGCCTGGTTCCTGTTATAGAACTGCCTTCCCCAATGACACGCTGCCTTCCCCAATGATGCGCTGCCTTCCCCAATGACGCGCTGCCTTCCCCAATGATACGCTGCCTTCCCCAACGATACGCTGCCTTCCCCAACGATACGCTGCCTTCCCCAATGACGCGCTGCCTTTCCCCAATGACGCGCTGCCTTCCCCAATGACGCGCTGCCTTCCCCAATGACGTGCTGCCTTCCCCAATGACGCGCTGCCTTCCCCCAATGACGCGCTGCCTTCCCCAACGATGTATAAACTATCATTTGGCAAATTGCACAAGTGGCTTTCAAATGTGGTATATATAATTGTCGCACTTTTTAAAGGAATGAAATGAAATTTATTTGTTTAAAGTGTACTTATTAGCAGCGCTGTCAAACACACTTTACATGAAACAACAGCCTAATGGGACTAGTTTTCACTGTCTAAGACTATGATGTAATTACCTAAATTATACAAAATAATACCTACCAGTATACGGGTAATACAGATCAATGTTAGATACAATTATGGACATTTACAGTGAGCATGAAATAGATAACAATATTGAATAATACAGTGGAAAGTAGAACAAATATCGAAAAAAAGAAACCTCTGCAGGCAAAGTCGCCATCAATATGGAGAATTAGTGAAAAACCGATGTACTCATATATCTGATCGACTTTTGTATTTCATCGTTCTGTTACGCAGTGGTTAAGGCGGGGCAAGTACCGTCGTAGTAAGATCGCTGGAATTATATCCAAACAATCGCGCATTGACTCAGTCAAAACGTCTCTAATACCCGGTCTGTCCATGGGAGGCTGGGGAGTTATTGCCGATAGTTACATCAGGGCTGCTCTGCTCTGACAAGGCTGTCTCCAGATGCTTCCCGTATGATTGTCTGGGGCTTATCTCATGTATATCATCGACTATCACAGACTTAATGGAGTATGCAACATATGTAGGCATTCGGAAACAGTACCATGAATAGACGAAGGTCAATTGTCTGCCCTTGCTTGAAGGGTTTTACTACAGTTTTTTCCCCGCCCTTATAACTATGACTAATTGATTCATCGCGTTAACCCGTTAACCACAGACCAGCTCTGTTATGAACCAGTAATGGACCGGATAACAAGGTTATTCCAGTCATTACTGAAAATAGGTGGTTAAGACGCTATAGTCGTGAATTAAAGTTTGTGGGTTCGAAACTGCCCTTGATATAATTGTCAGCGCGTCATTTTATCCGTGATTTCTAGAAAATTGCCGTCTTTAATCTGGATAGACTCCCAATGTCATACCCTAGTGATATTTAAGTGTAAAAGGTTATTGTTTTTGCATTGAATACCTGTGTCTCCATACCATAATCTAGTTTTTATCCATATCTGCTGATCTTGTTATAATATTGTATGTGACTCACATCATGCCAACATGAGGGTGGGTTAGTGTTTTAGGTTTTATTCAGCACCAATATGTTGTTTTATTCATGTAAAAAATAGATATCTGCATTGTGAAGATGCATTTGAGAAATAGAAAATGGCAGAAACGATACAATACGTCTTCCACACGATCGGAGCCGCTTAAAGCGATCTGTTCAATGTAATAATACTGCTTAATGTGATAATTGTGTACCCCTGTTTGTTACTAACTAATTAAGTTAACAGGGCACTTAGCATAGTGGTAGAGTGTTTGAATTCAGAATATTCTTGGTTCAATTCCATCTTTGGTCACTATATTACCTGTGAGGTCTTTCCAAGAGGAATCCCCTGTGCCCGTGGGGGTCTGGGTAGCCCTAGGAGTGTGGTTCTGTAAAGGATTTTTCCCTCGGATGCGGCCCTGCTCTATGGATCATCACTATGTTGCTTACTTCCCCTTCTCAAAAACTGCCTATCGCAGAGTTCTGCTACTTGGCAAATATTGTTCTTAGGGTGGTCTATTGTAGATTTGTTCATGGTATCGTCATCGCAGCAAGGGGAGGTAATTTCTGTCAGTGGTGCTTTAGCCAAGGTTTATCCACAAATCTGTATTTTCTCGTTTTGGTATCTTAATAAGTATTTTCAGGTCTCTATTTGGCATCTTTTTTTTTGATGTCAGGCAGTACCCTTGTCTTCTGATTCTAATATCAAGATGGCCTCCTTGGCCACTTGTTTTGTATTTTTCTCTTTTTCAGGTGAGCTTCTTGGGGCCTCTTTGGTTTCATGTTAACGATAGTCAATATCAATGGCACTCATAAAGTGGCATTGATTCGTTCATTATACCTTCATCAAATTCACAATAACAGACTATAATACCAATCTTCCTTAACATTCTTCCAACGGCCAACAATCTTAATGAATTTCCCGTTTAACTGCACGTGTGTTTGGAAGGCGAAGCTGAAAAATTCCTGATATACGGCGATCCAAAGTCGGAAGCGCGCCCAACCACTGCGCAGTCGTCCTGTGGGCGTTGAAAACATACGCGAGCTCACCGAATAAATCGCTTAATTCGATCGTTCTCTGTGGCTGACAACCACAACATGACGGTTTCACCGACGCGACTCTTTCTGGCTATTTCGGGACTGTTTAGTCACCTGTTTTGCGACGGTTTTAAGACTGTTTACTCACCATTAATTCCAACATCTTATTGGCGACAAAAATCAAAACTACAATAGAGCGACGGCGCGGTGTTCGTAACTTTATCGTCCGCACCGATCCAACCGTCAATCTGAAAAACACACGAAACCCTACCAGTCGTCTTTATATTTACCATCGCCCTTTTTTCTCGTACTATCGAGATCGGTTTCTACTTAACCGTGGAACGTATCCGATTTGCACGCAAACAAAACACAAACTATAATCCCGTCGGCGCTGCCGTCTTGCTCCTTCGCGAACGAGGATAAAACAAATTGAAAAAGAGACACGGGGAAATTTGAGCCTCGCTCCTTTGTGCGATCCGTATGTGTATTGTGAGTATTATTGACACAAATAAGTGACTCGTACGAGCATACTCGACCGGGTATCCTCGGATAATACATCCCGGTATTGTTACCTCGACGATAGAGACGTATCTTATGTGTGTACGAGTTGTAACGGATACACGCGGAACGTTTCCCCGCCCCGCTGAGACAGCAGTGTGGATGTTATAGCGACGCGTCATCTCCGTCGTACCACGAACGGACATTGTACCGTCTCCCGTACTTCGGACTGTACGTTTACGTACGTTTTCGATGCGACCCATTGGTCAGGTGGTTGTCGATCCTCGCGCAGGAATCTAATCTATTTCGTGAGGCGGTGAGTGATTGCTTGCGACACACGATTGAATAAAATGTGAATATTTACCTTAAAATTTTAGCTATTTCGCGTGTTCGGCGGTATTATTTATATAAAATGGAAAACTTTTTTGATGTGAATGACTGAATGAATCTCTATTCTTAACCCTTACCGCACTGACATCTGTACATCACGTCACAATAGCAATACAAGTCTGTGACAACATAGTGCTGAAGGTTGATTATAGATATGTATGTATGTATATGTTGAACCCTGGTTCGCTATGTGGGCCGTTGTTGGCCCATTGTTGGCCTTTTACACACTGAGCTGACTAATCATGAAATGAAATGAAATGAAATTTTATTGATTTATAGTGCCCTTTTAACACATAGCTATCAAAGACACTTTAAATCATCATGTTAAGTGAAAAAATATAGGTTGGTGATATCATGGTTGTCCATTTTTCATAAGTTAAAGTCATGTGTCTGAATTACTCAGTCATATTTGGGTCATTATGACATTGCTGATGTGCTTGGGTCATTCAGAATACCCTGGTGTTCCTAAGGGCTATTGTGGTTTAATCTGCTTTAATCTATTAGTTTAATCTGTAAAGTCATCTCCGCTCCTATGGAGAATGGAGGGTTGGGGCGTCAGAACCCACCGGCAACCCGAAGCAGAGACTGGGCAAAATATCACAAGGGGTCCCCCTTCTGTATCTCGACAAAGAACGTCTCATGGGGAGAGGAATTTATGGTGATTATAGATAATACACACGAGGGCTACTCAGGAATTCATTTCATTTGAAGAACTCCTTGGCACATTGCTCCACTTGAAATGTAAGCAAGTTATATATCTATACATGCTCTCGATGTGCCACGTCGTGTTTCTCTTTTATTAATGACGCTGATCACATCGGACATGTCACATTGACCGCGAGCTATAGGTTTAATAAGCACCCCGGTGCGACCGGCGCCCTGGCTCTATGTATAGCTTCGTGATATATTTGCTTATGTTGTCATTCTTCTGCGATAATAATGATGGTGATCGTGGCAGCCTCGTTCTGAAGGGTGCGAGCAATAAGGAGAATAAGACACAAGCACCCGTCCGCCATCATTAATATCAGCCATCTACGCTGTTTAACTGGGTGTTGTGAATGTTGTTAGTTGCCATGGATAGCAGTTTGTGAGTCGAGATCAGGAAATACCAACGAATCATAGATACACATAGAATACGAATTTTTTTTATCAGTTTTATTTTATCAGTTTTATTTGATTAGTTTTATTTTATTAGTTAGTTCTACTTCATTAGTTTTATTTTATTAGTTAGTTTTACTTCATTAGTTTTATTTATTAGTTAGTTCTACTTTATTAGTTTTATTTATTAGTTAGTTCTACTTTATTAGTTTTATTTATTAGTTAGTTCTACTTCATTAGTTTTATTTATTAGTTAGTTTTACTTCATTAGTTTTATTTTATTAGTTAGTTTTACTTTATTAGTTTTATTTTATTAGTTAGTTTTACATCATTAGTTTTATTTATTAGTTAGTTCTACTTTATTAGTTTTATTTTATTAGTTAGTTCTACTTCATTAGTTTTATTTATTAGTTAGTTCTACTTTATTAGTTTTATTTATTAGTTAGTTCTACTTCATTAGTTTTATTTTATTCAAAATTCCATCTGATGACCATCTGATGACCAGTCTAATATTGTATTTTGTACAGTTTTGATGTATTTTACAAATAACACCTCAGTATATTATTTTCCAACAAATCAACCTAAATTAAGTTTTACTGACAGTAATACCATTTTTAACTCAGTAATAACTTCTTCATAATTCAAAGTCATCACCATAAGTTTGTGTACATTGTACAAGTTCATACAAATTTAAAACCACCACTAGGCATTACAGTACATAATTTCATTAGTCAATTTTTTTTAAGTCGCAACATTGTTAAGTGTCGTCGACATCATCTTGTCATTATTGACAAAGGGATAATTCGTCACTCTAAATAAAGTTCTATTAATTTTATTATAACAATGGAAGGCATAAAAAGCTACTAATTCATTTTTTTTTTTATTTTTATTTCCCCCTACTTCAAACGTCCCATAATGCGCACTGTGGCACTATTTTCTACATCCATAAATTACGACACAATTACCATAGGAGCTCTAAAACGTATTTGCGCGCCGCGTTAACGCTAGCCCCCTTCCGCGGATAAAATCCTCCGATATCGATAATTGAGCTTGTCAATCGCAAATGAAATTGTGATGTGAAAAAAATGGCTTTCCCTACGCTTATTTGAAATTACGGATCCATTTAGGGTAATGAATTGCGTAAAATATACGCCGTTCGAGTCATAAACAACGCGTCGTCTGGCATCTAATATGATCTCTTTGCGCCACTAAAGCACTTCCTCTCCGATATCAATCATGTCATCTTCAGTTATCTCCCAGCTGGCTATCTCTATCTTTTCGATCAATATTGTCGTATCTACCCCAATTTCGCATCTCGTTGTTATATTATTCGATTAATCCACGCCGTTTTATCTGTCAGATGAATATTTTTTTGTTCTCTCCTCATTTTTTGTTAATTCTTAATTTTTTGTTCATTCCCCATTTGTTTTCGTTCATTCATCATTTTTTGTGGTTCGTTCTTTATTTTTCGTTAATTCCTAATTTTTTGCACATTTCCTATTGGTTTTTACTCATTCATCATTTTTTTGGGGTTCATTCCTCTTTTTTTAATTCTTCATTTTTTAGTTTATTCCTCATTTTTCGTTCATTCCTTATTTTTTTGTTCATTCCTAATTTTTTTGTTCATTCCTCATTTTTTTATTCATTCCTCATTTTTTCTATTCATTCCTAATTTGTTTTTGTTCATTCCTCATTTTTTTATTCATTCCTAATTTGTTTTTGTTCATTTCTCATTTTTTCTTCATTTTTATTCATGTTCTTCCCACATTTTTTGTGAATTCCTAATTTTTTTATTACGACAATGTATAAACTAAAATCTTATTTCAATGCTTTATTTATTTAATGACGTCCACACACGGTCTAAAGCCAACGACCAACAAAATGTATATATCCATTACATATACACTGCAGACAACAAAACAGAATTATATCACAGAATCCTCCATCATAGAACTTGAGATATAATACCAATTTAAATTAGTTTAAAAAGATAGGATTTCCTCTTTTCGATATTTGTTCTACTTTTCACCGTATTATTCAACATTGTTATCTATTTCGTGCTCATTGTAAATGTACATAATTGTATCTAACATTGATCTGTATTACCTGTATACTGTTAGGTGTTAATTTTATATATTTTAGGCAATTACACTATAGTCTTAGACCATTAGGCTATTGTTACATGTAAAGTATGTTTGACTGCTCTGCTAATAAATACACTTGAACAAATTAATTTTATTTCATTTCATTTAATTTCAAGATAACAAAAGTAGTGAATATAGGAATAGATATTTATGAATATTCCTCATGGCCTTTAAAGCCACCAGTTTATTGTATGTACCAGTATGTACACTGACGCAGCACATACAGCCGAATTCACCCCGCCTGTCTATTCACACATGCTCTCCAGTTACAGACGCATCTCGTATCTTGACCCAAATGACTGGACCATGTCCAGTGGATAAATAAATGCTGGATAACTATACATTAGATATTGGATAGAGAATACTACGTCGGTGGGAGGCAAAATGTGGCCAAACACAAAGCGGATATGTAATATTTAACATTAGTGTATTAGTGTTTTGGTATATTGTATATTAGTATCTTAGCATATTAGTGTATATAGCTTTATCATTGTTTTAGTATATTAGTATATCACTATTCTAGTTTATTAGTATATCTTTTATGTTAGTATATATTGTATCACTGTATTAGTATATTAGTATATTCTCTGCATTAGTGTACTATTATATCCTATCTATTAGTGTATCAGTATATACATACCTGTATTAGTGTGGTAGTGTATCTTCTATATTAGGGTGTCAATATTAGTGTATCCTCTTTATTAACGAACATACTGTCCAAGTGAATTAGTGTATCTTCTGTATTAGTATAATTTTGTTGGTTATAATGTTAAGGATGTTGTTGGTTATAATGTTAAGGATGTTGTTGGTTATAATGTTAAGGATGTTGTTGGTTATGATGTTAAGGATGTTGTTGGTTATAATGTTAAGGATGTTGTTGGTTATAATGTTAAGGATATTATTGTTATATAACAATGTTATCAGTGTGATAATATATCAAATATTATTATCAGTGCGGTTATTTGTTAGGGGTATCATTAAGATAAAGATCTAGTGCATTTATAGACCGCAAATATCAGCCAGGGTTCTCAGATGCAGTTTACAGTGAGTGTTTTTACGGCACCTGTATTCAGTACATATGCTATACTTTCAACACTACCATATTACCCGTCAAAGATAATATCGAGCATCTACCCATTTTTGAGAGGCGTTTACTTCAGCAATCGGGGGATAAATGACTTGCTGAGGATCATCGCAGACAAGTGGACGTGTGGGTGGTTCTGCACCTGTAATCCTGCAGTTACAAGTCCTGTACGCCCACCACTCAACTAACTGCTTCTCGTTCATCCTATTACCTTGTTGCCTTCTTACCCTGTTACCTGTTACCTTGTTAACTGTTACCTCATTGCCTTCTTACCCTGTTACCTGTTACCTTGTTAACTGTTACCTGTTACCATGTTACCTTGTTACCCTCTTACCTCGTTACCTTCTGACCCTGTTACCTTGTTAACTGTCACCTGTTACCTTGTTAACTGTTACCTGTTACCTTGTTACCTGTTACCTTGTTAACTGTTACCTGTTACCTTGTTAACTGTTACCTGTTACCTTGTTAACTGTTACCTGTTACCTCGTTAACTGTTACCTGTTACCTTGTTACCCTGTCACCTGTTACCATTACGGTTAGCGGTTGTTATCGATGGTGAAAACGTCCCTCGTCGTATTCGTATTCGTTCAATCGTACGTCGGTACCCTCATCGGGAGCGAGATCATGCAGAAATTATCGGCGATTTCGTCGTGTTACATACTCGAGAGTAAGAATAACGGCGTTTACATCGAGATGGTCATTGATTCTTCAATTAGCTCGTATCAAATTTGTATCAAATACACCGGTATATCTGTGAACATCGCTTTTATTGACTACCCTCGTTTTGTCGCCCGCGAAAAAAAACGTCGCGTCGATACGAGCGAACATACCGGCCTCCATCGACTCGTGAAAGCCACTAATTTTTTCCCCGGCAGAATTATCGCTGTTTCGACAGAAAAGACCTAAAAATGCGAGATATTCTCGTTGTTCGAGGGGGCTTTTAGACGCTGGAATATCTATCGGTTTCTTTGGTAAAGGGTGTGTCAGAATGGATGATCATATTTTCTTTAGCGATTTCTTGTAGAATCAATTGTATTTTTTCTATAATCGAACATTGAAATCCGGCTTGTTTCCGGTAGTGGTAAAATCCTTGTTTCGGGCAGATTCGAACTTAATGTCACACACGAGAAAGACCGCGTTTTAACCACTGCAGCGCTGGGCATTGGCTAACCCTAAACGCAATCTCCTAATACTGCTAAATCATTCTCGCAATCATTTCATTGATATCTTATTGTGTCTTCTAAATTTCTGGGCTATCGCTTGTATATCTGTCTTCCGTTTTCTCTATCTTAGTTTTCTCTGCTGGGGATAAAGGGGAAAGGTGAGGTTTTGATGCTGCTTATTAATTAAATGTCAATCGCACGTACAACTTTGCCTCGTTATATCCCTAAGATATTTTCATAATGAACCATTCCATGACAAATCTTTCTCAAAATTCAATCACGAAAATCTTGTTGAATCTCTATTTTAAAAGGCACGGAGAAAAATCCTTTGATTGCGTTGGTTCGAGGTTCACAACCTCTCGTTTAAGAGGCAGCGCTTGAAACCACTGCACAACCACCGCCAACAATAGACTGATAACGAAGGGAATTTTTGTGTCAGCCATTCCCGAACCTTTCCTAAACTTATATTTACTGGCCCATTCACTAGTCTGTGTAGTTAACACGATAAATGGAATAGCCTACGTTATTAAGGGTAAGAGGAAACACCGCTCGCGAAAATCCACCGCGTTTCGGCATCCGGTTGACTTTCAGCCGGTCGCACAATTGGTCCTTAATGCCTATCGATGATCTATATGTGACACCCTCCACTAAATCTGTGTGGGTGATGAGTGAAAGTAAAATAAGTAATTTAGTCATTTATATCCCGCACTTCAAAGCCGCTCGCGCGGCTTTATGGCGGGCGCCGGTGAGCCAGTCACAGATTTACTTTCCCAGCGCGTATTAAGCCCCAAAGCAATTTCACCGGTACTTATTCATGGCTAAGTTGACCAGAGCAATCGGGATAAAGTACCTTGCCCAAGGATACGACGGAAAAACACAATGGTATTGCCCGGATTCGAACCGTCCACCTTCTGGTTCGGATAACGGCACTCGACCACTGAGCTATCCCGTTCCCATGAACCACTCAGAATGAGATGACGTGATCGCAGCGAGGTGAGCAGCATGGGAGACGATTCAGAGAACATCTGAGACGCAGCGGCATCAAAAGGCCCTAACAAAGCCTAATATAGACATGTATGTACTGGTATGTATTTATAGGCTGATGACCGAAGTAATCGTTGTGATAGGCCATCCTGGGCCCTTTACAATGCTAGCCTATTAATGTGGTTCACATGGCAATCTGATTAGCCTCACTTATAAGGGGTGGGGGGAAACAGACTATTGACCTTTTTCCATTCACGCCACCGGTTCCAAATGTCTGCATTTAAACCACATATGTCGCACACTCCGCTAAGTCTATGGAAGGTCAATGGTTATTTACAATGAGATGACGACATAGCGCGGAGGTGAGCGACATACAGAGCACATATAGAGCATATGAAGCACAGCAAACATCAGAGGGAAAAAGCCCCAACAGAACCACACTGCGAGGGCTACCCAGACCCCCATCGGCAATGGGGTTTAAGACGTTTTCAGCCAGAAAAATGCCACATTTAATATACAGGTTAGAGCGGGATTTGAACGATGTACTCCTGGCTTCAAAGTCAAACGCTCTAACCACTGCACCAGCTGCCGGCACGAACTACATGTATGTAAATAACAATGAAAAATATCGCTCAAACACTAAAGTAAAACATACGTTTAACTTTTCTTGTTTTCTCGTGCATTTCGATATCTGTGTACCAACTAAATATCGCCATTGTGTATTTCTTCAACTGCAAACATTTCGCGAAGTCCGCGTCTCGCTTCGTGTTTTTCTTCCATCCACGAGACGACTTTTGTTTCGTGTTTGACGTCGAATCATTTCAAACGCAGTTTACTTAGAATGTGTAACGCGCGGTCGGACTACGCCACGACTTTCGGCTGAGCAAATAACATTACATATGTCAAGAAAGTTGTTTAAATAATAACTATAGAAGCAACATTGTATTTCTGACATCTGGTAGCAAGAAAAAGATTTAGGAATGTCAACAGACGGGCAAATAATCGGGTCTATCCAATCGCGGAGCTCGAAGCAAATATAGGTCAGTCGCGTATAATTTTATTGCGTGGAAAAAAACGGGATTTAAATATGGCTGTTTAATATTTATGCAGATGAAACAAACTTCTAAGATATGTTAATCAGTTAATAGAGCACCACACCACTCATTTGGTTGTGATTGGTCGTACGTTTAACACCATAGATTTTCTTGCATTTTTCCCTCTATTTTTTGCTCTTATTCCTGAAAATTATGAGTATTGCCGTTTAATGTTACATAAATTAAATGTGACATAAATTAAATGTGACATAAATTAAATGTGACATAAATTAAATGTGACATAAATTTAATTTAAAATGTATTACTATATCATATGTACGTATGTATTATGTATTCTTTTACTATGTCATACGTATCTCCAAAGTTAATGCTTACTGCTTACTATTCTTTTATGATTTTATATGTACATATTTTCCGGTTACTATTTACTATTCTTTTACGATATCATATTTATGTATTTTGAGGTTACTATTTACTATTCTTTTTGCGATATCATATGGGCGTAAGTTGCTGCTAGTTGTGCTGTAGTAAGAAACGCAGCCTTTCATGCGAAAGGGTAAAATCTGCACAAGCCCACAATTTTTTCCTGCGCTTTCCACAACAGGAAATGAGCAAGATTTTTATGCATAAATATAGATAAAGATTTGTAGTAAAGTTAGTTATTGTCAAATTTCTTAGGGGTATGTGGGAGCAATATCGTATGTTCGACGGACATTAACTACCATTTGAAAAGTAGCACTAAAACCTTGTCTTTAGCATATGCTCAGTGAGCTCAGTTGATCGGAGTTTGTCCGTCGTCTGTCCATCCGTTTGTCCATCCATCCATCTGTCCACCCATCCATCCGATTAACATTCTCAAATCTTCACAAGAACCGCTTATCGCAGAGGTCTGCCATTTAGCAGATATTTTCCTTGGGTTGGTCTTCTAGATTTGTTATCGTATTTTGTTATGGTATCATCATAGTAACTAGGGGAAGTAACTTCTGCCAATGTTCATATTTTTTTTTAAATCTTAAGAACCGCTTATCGCAGAGGTCTGCTATTTGGCAGATATTGTCCTTGGGTTGGTTTTCTCTAGATTTGTTTTTGGTGTCATCATCGAAGCAAGGGGAGGTAACTTCTGTCGATGTTCGTATTTGTTCTTAAAAAATCTTCTCAAAAACCGCTTATCACAGGAGTCTGCCATTTGGCATATATTGTCCTTGGGTTGTTATCTTTTAGATTTGTATAGCATTTCGTGATGGGAGCAAAGGGGGGTAATTTCTATTGACTTTTCCGAAAATCTTTATCTCCATATTCCCGCTTAGTGCGAAGGTCTGCCATTTGCCAGATTTGTGTCTGTCTTTTGTTTCAGATTTGTTTAGGCCAGGGCATCTCTATTTTGGCATTTCAGCCAAGGTTTTTTTCCTACAAATAAATATTTCCTGGTTTCAGTATCGTAATGGGTATTATCAGGTCTCTTTGGGATCTTGTTGTTGATATCAGGCAGTCTCCTTGTTTTCTTCTCGTTAAAAAATAAATGGCCTCCATCGCCTCTTGTTTCTGTTTTGCTCTTTTTCTCTTTTTTCAGGTTATCATCTTGTGGCATCTTTGGCCTCTTGTTTTTTCTCCAATTTACTGCTCGTGTATACTTTCACTACGTTTTCAGCCTAGGTTAACTGACCAGACAGTCCTGAACTAGGATATAATCGTCATCGGAGTGACCTATATATCTCCCTGTATTACTACTACCTGTTATTGACAATTCTCACGTCTGTGATATTCGACAGTTAAGGAAATTACCGCACGTGGCGTCCATGACTTATCGAATTGGTCGTTATAATGCGTTACAAAATTAGGAGGGACTCAGAAATCAATAGACTACGTATGAATTATCGGCGTATAGTTTTACGGAACCCTAGTTTTCGTACTGGCTCACGCTGCATCTTGAAGATCCCTGCTGCATGGATGCCTTTGTAAGTCTGTACAGCGTGTATCGTCTCATCGATAAAGTTACGTAATAACATGGGCAGGTAACTGTGTTAGTGTTATTCAGATATCGGGAAAGTTCTAGAGTTAGGGGTCACGATAAGTGTAACCCGGGGGAGGGGAGGGGCACGTCGATACGTTGAGGGTCACAGATGTAGGTCTTTTCAGGATATGACTTTTGTCAATTTTTGTCGTAGTGATTTTTCTGGTAACTTTTTTTTCATGCTTGTTGCTGATGATAAAGAGAAGTGGTTTTTATCTACGTAGCGGTATGCAGATTCAAGAAGGATTGTTGTGTTGGCCAGATTTGGCCTTTTACTAGCGCGATCGATAATATGTTTGTAATTTATTTAACGTAATTTGTAGCAGACGCGTGAGCTGTCAATGACACCGATGATTGGCGGTTTTCTTGAGTTTGTTCCGTCGTATTGAAATTGGAAATAAATGGATTGGCATGATGTTGAGGGTCTTTGTAGATTTTTGCAGGAGCAGAAAGAGTAGATTGTCTCGCTCGTTGGTACGCTTGACATGAACCGGTGTGATAGATCGCAGATTCATTCACCGACATGCACTTTGGGTAAATTGACATCATTGATACTCTGATTATGTGGGAATTATGGGATTGCAACAATGCAAACGTAGCTGCGTTTTATTTACATTGATGGCCGTTTCAACTAGGTTAACCATTGCCCTGCCGAATGTACACGGATCATGACTAAATGGACAGAGCATGTCTAATAAATACAATGTTCTACTCTATAGCAGGAAAAGGGTTAACATAGCCATTCAGCGCAAGAACCACGTATTTAAGGAAAACGGCCACATTTTGCCCAGTGTGGCACAGTTTTATCCTAGCTGATGAGTGAATTTATGGATAAAATAAAGGATCGAAGTGAACGCCTTTACGATGTGATCATCTGATGAAGCGTGGTGTTTATGCGAAGGATTATGATCAATAAAACTAGTTACTCTATAAAAGTTGTTGCCCTTGATCTTTTACTTCGTTGTTATTTAACGCCGTCGCACGTATTAATACGGCGGACTGTTACGCGTAATCTATTGAATAATTAGAGGTACATTTATATGGGTGAGAACGATATCATACAATCGATGATATCTTTTATAAAAACTGGGTACTGTATCGAGCGGTACACGGACGGACGCCTGCCGTGATCGCTCGTGGTAAATGGATCGCAGACGCGTTGGCTTTATACTGATAATTATACTGTTGAGGAGTCTCTTGAGTCGTCCCGTGTTATTGAGAAATTTAATTATCGAGTTGATTGGTATGTTGATGGGTATGTTGATGGTATGTCGATGGTATGTCGATGGGTATGTCGATGGGTATGTCGATGGTATGTCGATGGTATGTTCCTTGGTTTGTTAATGGTAAGTTGCTGGGTATATTGATGGGTATGTATATGGTATGTTCCTGGGTATGTTGATGGGTATGTATATGGTATGTTCCTGGGTATGTTGATGGGTATGTATATGGTATGTTCCTGGGTATGTTGATAGGTATGTTGTGGCGATCACGTATCTTTAAAGGAGCAGGAAGAGTAGAATGTCTAGTTCACTGGTACATTGGACATGAGCTAATGGGTTGAATTCCCCTCCCCCATATGCATTATGACTGAGTTTGCGTCATTGATGTTTTCATTGCATTCAGATGCCAGTTCAGGCAACAGTAACAGTGACAAGTCAGTGACAAGGATGACTGTGACCCTTTTTGATGTCTCTTCTCTCGAGTTTTAGCATGGTTTCGGTAGATTGTAACCACAGAGAAGGCATACGTACATGAGCTTGAGATGATTATCTAGTTGTGCTGCCCATTCATGTTTGAGGATAATTTGTAAATATTGTTCGATCTTTGTTTTTTCGCGCTATCGGCTATAACTAAAATTGCCACCAGGCCTGTTGCCGTAGCATCGCTCGCGTTTCCTGGCGAGGCCATTCCATTCTCCTCAAAGACACTAAGTTGTATTACCCATCACAGTTGATAAATAAGAAACATATATTGTTCCCTTTACTTAACAGGACGATACGCCGAATGACGGTATTAGGCAGCTGTTACGACCTTCCGTAATGACCTGAGACATCTACCTATTTAGATGCGATGATAATTGGGATAGCCAATGTGGTTAAATAAATAGCTGGAGAGAAATGCACAGGAAAAACCTATACCCCTCATGGGACTCGAACCCACGACCCCAAGATAACCGGTCTGGTGCTCTACCAACTGAGCTACAGGGACGAGGTTATTCCAGCGCATTTTAGGTATTTGACACAGTTTTTTTATTAGAACCACAGATGTTTAAAGTCCGTGTATCATAGCCAGCGATATACACAGATATCTGTAACAAGTAACAAGCATGATGATGGACTAGGAATTGATTGGCTGATTTTTGCGGCGTTCCCATATATATGCGATGGTAATTAGGATAGCCAATGTGGTTCTATAAATAGCTGGAGAGAAATGCACAGGAAAA
>WURV02153270.1:0-16930 GCA_011762755.2 Epimenia babai
ATTACAGGGCTTTTAGTTGTCTTTACTCTTTTATAACTTTGAATATTACATGTTGAGACAACAGTAAAAGCAGGCGCAACACCAATGAACTAATGCCACATGTAGAGCGCATAATTATCTTTTATTTTGGGAATAAGGTTCAGTTACTCCATGGTTGACAAATGTGGTCACTAATTTCCTTTGTCAAGCAATACGGTGAATTCTTCAGTGTCTTTAACTTTACCGGTAATTTTAAATGGTGTCAAACTACAATACGCCGTATTTAATTTCATCACATCGTAAAATTTGCATTGAACTCCATTTTTATCACACACATCGAAGCTTTTTTGAATCATTGCTTACAAAAAGTAAAAAAGAAGAGCCAAGGTTTTACTGCTACTCTATTTATGGTAAAATATAAGTCCCACTAATGATAACGTCCTCAAACACTTATTAAATTGACAATAGAGGAAGACAGGAGATACCCCTGTTTGTGCAGAATTGAACTTGCGACCTCTAGCATCGCATTCATTTTCCAAAACACTGCACCACTGTTGTTGATTTGATTGTTGCAAGAGTTTACTAACATCTGTCAAACGATCAGGCATGTACTTATTAATTTTTCTTGATTTTCAGAAGCCCCAGAGATCACATTGTATGAAAGGAAAGTTTTTGTTGCCACTGGTAACAGGGCTAGGATGTTCTGTAGAGCAAATGGCATTCCCACACCCAAGGTCGAATGGTTTAAAGGTGAGACGAAGGTAAGAAATTAAATAAAGAATTTTCGCCTGCCTCTGATGGGTTATTATTAGCAGCCCTGCAAGATTTGTAATTTGTATTGTACGTATAATATATTTTGTAGAATATATATGTAAAGGACATCGAGAATGGTAAGTAATATAAATGTAAACATGGTGTTGGTTGTTAAAAGACCAGTTATTTGCTGAATTCACCGAGACTGGGTGATTGGTTATCTGTGGTCAACAAAAGAGCAATGAGGGCTGTGTATGTCCTGTTTTGTGTTGTTCACTATAATCTCAGTTAGAAAATCGGTGTTTTGCTGGAACTGCTAGTAGTGGAGAATTGGTGATCCATGATATACAAGAGAGATGTTTGGCTGTATTGTGTTTTTTATGTCCTATCTAGAAAAAAAATGAAAAATTGTTGAATGCTAAACACCCCAGTCTCACCTAGTACTGCCGCCTTACATGTGGAGGGTTTAACACAGAGAATCTGTTTCAAGACCGAGTATTGAAAGCTCTCGATGTTTGCAATATGAGATTTGGAGAACCCCCATATTTCGGCCGCATACAGTAGAATGGGGAGAATCGTGGATTTGTAGATGTCAATTTTATTACTGACCATTAAGTATGTGGAAAAAAATATATTATATGAAGCGTACTTGGCCTTTCTCGCTTTATTTGCTAGTTAATTTGCTAGTTATAATAAACCGTCTCTAGGCAATATGGTCTTAGCAACATAAAAATATAACATACACCCACAGAAATTAACACCAAAATGGCAATGAGATTTATACTCTTATGAATCAGTGGAATAATGTTTCAGGCATATTTCAGCATATGCTATGTTGTCCAATATATCTTCACTTGGGAGATTAGTCATTTTCTGAAACCACTGAGGCTGGATAGGGTTAGATATAATGACCAAACGAACAATGTTGGACTATTGTTGTGCCATGTTCTATTTTATGTTGGCCACTATATCCTCATTTAGAAGATCATTCATTTGCTCAAACTACTGAGGCTGGATAGGGTTAGATATCATGACCAAAACAACAATGTTGGACTATTGTGCCATGTTCTATTTTATGTTGGCCACTATATCCTCAGTTAGAAAATCATTCATTTGCTCAAACTACTGAGACTAGATAGGGTTAGATATAATGACCAAAAAACAATGTTGGACTATTGTTGTGCCATGTCCTATGTTATGTTGGCCACTATATCCTCAGTTAGAAGATCAGTCATTTGCTGAAACCACGAAGAATGGAGAGTTGGTTATCTACGGTACACAAGAGAGTGATGCTGGGCTGTATCGTTGTGAAGTGTCGAACGATGCCGGGTCAGATTATGCACTCATCCAACTCGACGTTGGCTGTAAGTTCCTTGGCTCTACATCTGCTTTTAGTTTACCCGAGCTAATGCTATTCTGGTTGGACTTGATCCATAGTCTGTCCATCCGTCCAATGTTAACATGCTCCCAAAAAATCTTTTTGGTGCAGAGTTTTGCCACTTGGCAGATGATCCATGGATTATTCTTATTCCTATTTGTTAGGGATATCGTCATTCGAGCAAACCTAGATAATTTCTGCCAATGTGTGTATTTTTACTTCAAATTTTTAAAATCTCAAAAACTGCCTGGGACATAACTTTGCCATTTGGTAAATCTGGTCTTTGGGTTGGTCTTATTCAGATTTGTTCAGAGTGCCATCCTACTAGCAATGGGTGGTAATTTGCGCCTATGTATTTAATATAATTATGATTTAAATATCCCAAAAAAATTTTGCTGTTTTTCATTTAATTTTCATATCAGTGTTTCGAGCCATCTCTGGATGTCTCTGGATAATATTTAAAAAAGTGTTTTCATGCCTCTCGCTTGTTCTATTTTTGTTTTTTTTATTTTTTAATAGTTTTTTGGCAGGTACATTAGCATTCAATAAAAACATTTTAGTTGCTTATTAAAAACAAGATATTCCATCCAACCTTTTTTCTTTCTTCTTTTTTCAATTTTCTTTTATTTTCATCTTATTTTTAAATATTTACTTTATATTTTTTTTATTTCATAATTTTTTATTTTCATATTCTGGTGAGCATCTTAAAGCTTCTTTGGCCTCTTGTTTCTGTCTTTGATACCATTGTATATATTGTAAGACTATTTGTATATAATACCATTGGCCATGTTGACTTTTATGAACAGTACACATAGACTGACATCATACACAACTAACAGAAGTCACAAATAATTCCTCCTAGAATTTTTGTGAACTTTTAGCAGAGCCTGTCAGATGTTTGATTCAGTTGGATTTAACCATTTTTTCGGGCCATTTTTGGCCCAGTTTAATGACTGATCACAAGCTTTCAAATGTTAGAACATTCTTCATCAGGTGAATGATGAGGGTAACACAACTTTCACCTGATGAAGAATGTTCTAACATTCGAAAGCTTGTGATCTATATCTCCGCAGTGAGCCATAAAGGTGTTACCACTTAATTTGCTTATATTTGAATTGACTCGCACGGCTACCACAATGTATTCTTCTGGTATAACTAAGTTAAACATTCATGATTCCATTTATGATGGTTTACTCAGAATTGTGATTGTAATGAGTCCTGTACCAAGTAATTTAAGATGGGTCTATTCTTGAATACAGATGGCTAGACGCGGCGCAAACCCGCATTTTGCATTCAAATTAGTGACATATCCGTATATTACAAAATTACATGACATCAGTGTGAGCAAGACATTCATCGAGGAGTGTGCCGTTACAGTTGAGATAAATCTATTCGCCTTATTGAAGTCAGTGGAGAGAATTGGTGTGATACGATTAGTTCTGTGGGTCGAGGTGATAGGGCGTGCGGGGGCGTTTTGTAATTTTTTAAGCGGAGAAATTTATATTTTTGGTGAAGTTACAAGGAGGGTGTTGCAGTTATCGAGACGACTAGTCAAAAATGCGTGGAGAAGCGTCTGGCAGAGTGTAGGAGAGAGGTATTTTAAAACAGAGCGAATGTTTCTGAGGTGGGTAGTAACCAGATTTGAGAGTGAAAGCGATGTAAGATTTAACAGTGAGATGGCTGTCAAAGGTTACATCAAGATTTCCAACGCATTATGATGGCGAAATGGTGACATCGTTGATGGTGAGGGTTATGGACAGAAGTGGTCGGGTTTGAAAGGATGATGATTTGAAAATAAGTTCAGGTTTCTCTGGGTTTAGGCTTAGTTTGTTGGTTGAGGAATAAGACGAGTTATATGAGAGCAACTTTATTACACTTGACATTTAGAATGAGCAGTTGATGAGATTGACGAGGTATGGGAGGACTTTAAGGATGGACTTAGGTGTGATGTCTGTGCCAAGGCGTTGACAGGATGGGTACTAATGATTTCAAGATCAGAAGCCCTGATGGGGGAGAACTCCGAGAAAGATGCACAAGAATCAACAGTGGTAGCAATGGGCTCCTGGGCATATATCACAGCTTCATGTGGTCACCTAATAACTTACAGCAGTCACAAGAGCTTTTTCATTACGCGGCAATGTGCACAAGCCGTCAGAAAGCTCAAGCAACGTCGTGGTCCCTAGTTCAGAGCCACATGCGAGCAGACGACCTTGTTCCTGTATCCTCAGACAATGCAGAGGCTCGTCACTGACTTGGATGCATAATGTCGGGTCATTCTGTTTGAATACAAAGTCCCACACATCGAGCGAACCATCCATCTTGGTTGTGAAGAAGAGAGATGGCCGAATAGGGCTCCAGCAACCATCTGTTAGGTATGACTTGTGGTATCTGTCGAAGACAGCATGAACCATTACACAATATTACTGAAATTGTTATTTATTTTATAAACTGTGCTTAAGTCTATAACATAATCTTGTATATTCAGTATTTTTACATCTTAACATGGTATAATTACCTCTAAAATGGTAGTTAAAATTTTCACTTAAATAACCAGTGACTACTAAGTGAGTGGAGTAAATATTGCAAATTTATTTATAAAAAATCCGATGTACTAATAGAAATCTAGCATTTCAAGATGTTTTAATTGAGTAATTTATTTTTCTCCCCAAAGATTTGACAAGGCATCTTCACATATAACTTACTTTGTCCACATGATAGAAGAATCTTTTATATCTTCAGACCATATCTAAAAGAGAAGCATAGAGAACCTTTATCGGTTGTTATTGACAGTGAGTTATCTTAAAACCACTAATAATGTCTGATTTTCTGAGTGTTAGCACAGAATAAAACATTACATATTAATGTAAACATTACAGAGGAATATGATATGGGCCATGTAAAGAGATATTCAGGTGAAGGAGACATAATTGGAATTGATTTTGTAATACCGCTTTTAAAGATGATGACAAAGAGATAACCTTATTAATTAATTTGAATGACATTAGTTGCTGAAGGGGAAAAGAAACTTGAAAAACTTAATATAACACGGGAGATGGTAAAAGAATAGCCCAAAATCACTTATGTGAGAAGAATTGTTGTGACCTTGTGGGCAGTTGCGTCTGAATGGATATCAAGTTATCTAATCTACATACAATGATTATGAGCTGACCCTAGCTGTCCAGTCTCCGACACTAAGGAAGTTCTTTGGGAAGAAAGGATTGCGTTGTAAGGCATAGACAGGCCCGGTGTGGTTCTTGAAAAATGAAACGATTTTATCCTGAGGTGTCTTGGCTTTACGATTACAGGACATGATAGTGCCTTGCTCCGTGCCCACCATGAACTTTGTCGGCTGAAATATGTACAATATACTGTACAGTGTACGTAGTTATGCTAAAAATTTCTTTATTATTTTTGCGACTGTAATTTTCCACTCTTCTCCAGGTCTGATATTTTGTGGTTATTTTCCACTGACCTGTTTTTTTTCTTCAAACTTATCACTAACGCTTACGTATAAAATTACATGGGAATTTTCCACTCACCATAGTTGGCTCGTATTCGAGAGTCATGGCTCCTTCGGCCTTTGTGATATCCAGCTTCTTCGTCGGATCCAGTGGCAGAACCTCTGTAGGCTCACCCATTTTCCTTATATCCCACCACATCACCTGACCATCTGACGACGCCGAGAAGCATTCCGTCCCAGTTTTCGATTGGATCCAGAGAGCTCTGTAGACTGGATCACGATGGCTCTGTTCTATGGGTGTCGTCTCGACAGGCTGTGACCCTTTACGCGTGTCCCAATATGCTGTGGATTTCCGAGAAGTTTGGTTTTATTTTATTAAAGGGAAGTACAAAATCTGACACCTCTCATTCATAAAAAACCTCCAATGTTGGTAAGCTTACTTCGTTAAAAAAAACAAAAAACAAATGATCTCGAATGCCTTGATTTTTGTTAGAATAGTTGATCCCGGAGACTATAAACTCATTTGGCAAAAATTTGTGACTGGTAAAATTTATAGCACTACGAGTCACAACACCTTTTTATAAAGCAATGTTCTAAACCGATACAGTTATTGATGTGATCGATGGTATGTGCACTAAGAGCATGCAACGCACAATGTATGATCGATGTACTCACCTATCTGCCCATTATAACAGCCTCCCAGCAAAATGTGGGCGTCTTTGGGGTTGTATTCGATACAAACCAGAGGCGACATAGGTTTTAGTACCATTTCGGGTTTATTTGGGTTCTCTGAAATGAATTATATTTCTCATATTTTTCGTTGAGTTCCCTCGGGTTCAACTTCTCAAGGTCCAAGTTAGACTATATAAAATTACTGGTAAGGAAAAAATCTAGTATACAATCTATGTAATAATCTGAATACACATATTTTAGTGATTTTTTCAGTATGGCTGTTGGCTTATTAAATTTGGTGCAAAGTGTTAAGAAGGCTAGGCTAATACATACTCTTCACTCCAATACATATGATTGCATCTGACAGCATAATGTACAAATAACTCCTGTAATAACTGTAATTTTATGAGCCTCTGAAATATTGGTCTACATTTCATATATTTATATGTCAAATTATATTATATGATATACTAACTTCTTTTTTACTGTCATTGTAAAAAGTTATGTTGCTGTATAACGACAGTGTAAAGATTGGTCTAGAATTACATACCTATGGTTGCCATAGACTCTGTATGGTGGGACATCATATACGTATATTCAGGAGGTAAAGTATCTCTCAGCCAACTGCATGGTGGATCTAATCATTTCGTGACTACAGACTTGCATCTTTCAATGTATGCACGTACTCTATACTCTATTATAGATTATATCTTACCTACCTTAATGAAAAGAAAAAAGCTAAAAAGCATGTTCTAGTACTGCTTTATGAATGTAATAAATATCAGTCGCACTTAAAATATTCATCATATTTAATTAACTGACTCATACACCTAATAAATGTACAAAAACCACTTCAATACAAATCTTTCTAATCAAGTTAAGGACGAAATCTTCGCTACCTTGGAACGGTAGATTATGCCGGGATGTATCCCCAGTTTCTGTGGATTCAAACCCTCAACCCCTCGCACGAAATGTGGTGCTTTTAATGACCTAATGACTGCCGCTGGCTGCTACACCTAAATGTAGGGGAGATCATTCCTCTTTTACAATCCTCAAATACATAATCATGGGCCGTTGCCCACGGCGTTTCAATTCGTGTCATTTTTGGGACACTCACCAACTTCCCAGATGTACGAGTCCATCGAAGTGTTGGGGGAGGAAGATTGGAACTTGAGGTTACAGTAGGCAATCGCTAACTTTCTCGGCCCATCTGGGAACCACGAGATGTTGGTAGCTGTGCGCTTGATTTCATTGTGGTCCCTGTTCAATCAACAAACAGTGTAGTCCACTTTGTCCAGCCTACCACAGTGTGGACAGGTTAGCTCAGAGGGTAGCGTGCTGGAATATGCACAAAAAGGCAGACCTTCGAAAGCCGGGAAATAGCAATTGTGTTTTTATATGGTGTCGTTGGGTTCAAAGTGCCATAAATATGGCAAGTACCGGTAATCATGACATTTTTCCATAGGAACATGGGTGAATAAGTATGCACTGGGAAAGTAAAACTGTGCGGGTTTTACTGATACATGTTACATGGCTGCCTGAATTCACCAATTGCCTCTCAGAAACTCATTTTGCCAGCAGCATTGCATATAAATGTCAATATTACAATCAACGGTATCACTACATTAAACAGAAGAATTTAATACTGCACCCGTAAAACTATAACAATTTCTTTTTAAATGCTTCTCTATATTTCCATGCATGCATGTTATATGGTATATCGATGTTGAAAAAACATCAGTAATCATCCACTGACCTGAATACATTAATGGTTTTTGCGTATGGCATCTCATCCATCTCATCGATACACACATCGTGGAAGTATTCCTCGTATATATCAATAGAGTTGTTTTGTTTGATGCAGTGCTCCATGACCTGACAATAGACACACAGTAGTCATCAATGAGATAGCTTCGTGAGTCTAGCGTCTGCTTGACGAACCAATCGGGGACGCGTTTGAATAGCGGGCAATAGCTGTTATGGTCGGCTACTTCTTCATCCTGTTGGTTCCAATTGTTTCAGCCATGATAAAGTGCTAATGATGAATAATAAATTTACACTGACCAAGTAATGCAGTTGCCTTCATGTAAGACTTTAGACAATCATGTGGTGAACTATACTGTAGACCTTTGGAACCAGTGGCATGGATGAAAGGTCAATTATCTGCCAAGTTTTTCACAGTAGGTGTTTCCCCCCCACCCCTACCCTTTACAAGTGAGGCTAATCAGTTTGTTTTACATTTGTTAACCACATTTGTTGGCTTGCTTTTTAAAGGGCCTTTGTAAACAGCCTATTACACCATACAAACATACATCTGCGACGTATGACTCACATCACCCAGGTTTGTGATTGTGTTGATGTAGATCTCTTCTTTCTCAACCTTTTTTCTGTACCTCATGACCTGCTCGACCTCATTCGAGTTAACATCTTTAGGCCATCCTCCCTCTGAGTGGTTTATGCCACGGATGTCAGTTTCAAATCGTTCCGTATTAACCTGGCGATGATATATAGTTTTTCATTTATTATTATTTGGAAATTATTTTTTTATTTTCATGAAAATATTACCGAGGTACGTACTTCCTTGATGAATATCTAGTTAAAAATGAATTCATATGTTTAACTCTAGAAATACGTCATATTCTATATATAATAGCTTAGTAACTTTTATCATTTTATATTCACTTTTCCATTGTAAAATATATGTATCTTAAAATGTGTCTTAGTACATCAATTATGTTTTTTTAAAATATCTGCAAAAATGGGAATCGCTTATTTTCAAAATGCGTATAATCCCAATAAGCAACAATTACTGTAAACGGATACACTTCAACTATAGTAATCATAATATTACTGTTACTTTTGCTACTTGAATAGTGTCTCTATATAAGTCATTATTAGCATGAACCAATGTGTAAGTCTCTGCAGCAGTGTTATAAAAAAATCCAACTTATGCATGAATGATCCGCGGATCAATATATTTCAGTGTAAGAGTATTTTCAAGAAAAGAATAACTCCAACAGTAATCAAATCTTTACATACAGAATCGTATCGGGCAACCTTTCAATTTAAACGGTATAACATTAAGCGGATTGTACATCGGGACATTGAGTTACACACCTCGTGTTCTGACATCTCCTGCACACACTGCACCCCCATGTCGACTGGGTTCCTCTCTATAAAATCATTGGCGAGACTTGGGTCTGGAGTAATATCAACGTGAAGTTCTGCCTGTCGGTCGGAAAAGTTGCACTGTCGACCGAACTCGCTCCGTTTCTTTGTATAGACATAAACGATCTCCATTTTGTTTGATGTCTATGTGTTGTAAAGCACCTGTCAAATACCAAACAGATGTCTCTCATTTATTGATATCTTTGGAAAAAATTCTGATCTAGCATTACAATGAAGGCAATAATAGCTAATAACATTTGGCTCGATAAAACTCTAACTCTGGAGAAATAGTACAATTATATAACACAAGTTAGGCCTAATTGTAAATTTATAATATAAATTATATTACATTGTAATGATTCCGGAATTTATATAGCCGATTATTGACTTAACTTAGTGCTTTTGGGGGAATTGTGTACTGCTGCCATATTGGGTGGGCAATGCTACTTTAAATGATGTAATTTTGTAACGTAAACCAATTACAATTTAATCAAATGCCGCAATTTAAGTACAATGACGCTACGCGAATATTTTCATTCTGACATAAAAATTGTAAAATAAATCGACAGACAAATGCTAAATTAATGCTATAGCTTAGAAGGCAGACATTTTATGACGTTTAAAATATATCAGTGTATTGAACTCACAAGTTCCTGGACTGTGGACCATGAATTTCAAGTATCAATTCCTATGAAAGTTGTTGCTCAAGACATAAGGCTCCCGAAATGAAGACGGCGTCTGCGTTGCTATCGTAACGGTATACCAGCGCATGCTCAATTCTTCACTTCCTTCCCTGTACAACAAAATGTCGACGCCCACTGGTGAAACTGAAAGTTTGGGAAGCCTAAGCGAGTTAGTCTGCAGTACAACTAGTTATTATTGCTATTGCTTATTTTGTGTGAGATTTTGTGTTTTCCAATATATGACAACTAAAGAAAGTTAATAAATATAAGTACATTATCCTAATCTGGAGTATTTTCTTGTCCTTAAAACTGCTCTTATCCAATCCATGGCATCATATTTTTATCATTTATAATTATATTTGTTCGTAAAATTATAATTACATCTGGTTAACATATTTAATAACAGTTTCTAAGCTAAATATTACAGCAGCACATCTGTTTCTTAGTTATTGCATAACAGGATATTTATTCAGTCAGTCATTCATTCGTTGGTTTATTTCAAACAGGAAAATATTGTAAATAACATCATTGTCCATATAAAATAAATGATAAATACATAAAAAACATAGCCAAAATATCAACACATGAATATCATTGATGAAGCACAGTGAATAACAATCCATTCCAATGACTGCATGTGGCAGATTCATATATAACAAATCAGAATCCATGAATTTAGTCATAAGGCTGTTAACTTAGGTCTCTCAAAGTGACACCTAGCAGTGTAACATCTGTTACTACGTAGAATAGCAAACTTATTAATATTTTGTCATTTTTTTTTAATGAGTCGTGACCAATATCATTTTTATCAATCAATTTTATTTTTTATTTACAGTATATATTGCCAAGGTCGACCGGTTGTATAAGTCGAGGTCAACGTTAATTCGAAATATGTGAATATATGAGTATGAAACATACCTGCCGTATAAGTCGACCCTCCCCCCTACTTTGAACCAGTAATAGAGATAGAATCAGACAAGTAAAATAAGAAAAGACATTGTACTGAGTGGCCTGCGTTAGCTCGATGATCGTGAACCACTAGTTATGTATACACCGTCACTGTGTAAAGTAAGATACCATACTGAGTGGCCTGCGTTAGCACTAATAACGCATACACCATCACTGTGTATTGTTGATGAATATTACACACAGAGAATTTGTCAATAATGATAATATAATGCATCAATCAAAGATTTTAATTACCATTGATTTTTACTAATATTTATCATTGGCTATCACTAATACCACTAATAGTGATACTATGCACGAGCTACTTTCGCAGATCTGAGGCAACATCATCTCAGGAAATCGACAGCATCTGTGATAAATTACGAGAATCATTCGTGGTCAACAAGAATGCCGAGTCAGCGCTCTACGCATTGTCCAGACTCTGTACCATTCTTCAAAGCTCTCACACCAAATATAGGTCAAATAAAATAGATTTGTTTGCCCATTCGCTTAATGAGCAATATATATCTATATATTTGGTCTATATAACATGCAATGTGATTTTTTGTCATATTTCATTTATCTAGAATGATGTACAGGACTTTTGTACATAAAAGAATTCTTACATATTTTTTTGGATGTAGAACATCTATAGGTATAGAATATTAAATATATTCCAAACGGGAAATAATTTAACAAAATCATGCAAGTCTATGAGTAGAGAACTCGATAAATTGGCGATCTGGTTTCAGGTTTATAAAGTGTCGTTAAATGCTAAAAAACCCAATTTCATGAGATTCACAAACAGGAAAGTGACAGGAAGTCCCAAAGTCCTTATTAACAATATTAAGATTGACAGAGCTGGAGAGAAATGCACAGGAAAAAAACCTATGCCCCCGATATTTTTTGGATGTAGACGATTCAAATTTAGTCAATTGATGTGTATATGATCTATATGAGTATTGAGTTGCATAAACGCTGCATATACTGTATTAAGTTGAATAAACATTTCTTATATCTTATATCGTAGATATCTTAAATTTCAACATTGTTGACATTAAAAAGTCAGATTGAGTAATATTTTAAACACGTACTCTACGTATATATTATTAATTTGTGACAATTAGTGTTTATTATTGTTTGACTTATTTATAGTTCCGTAGTATGTAACTAAGTTTGTTTTTAATTATGCAAATTATAAAAGTGTATTCCGATTGTAGGAATAATTATTTAACAGGATTTTTTAATAACAGCAAAAGGCTTTTGCAGAAAAACAAAGATATTGAGGTTAGGAAAATTATGTAGAAATAATCATTTGCAGAATCAATATTCAACATTACTACAATGTATTTCATAAGAAAGGTTAGACTGTATAGGTATATACAGTAGGTCTGATGATTTGTGGGAAGTGGCAGTAATAAAAGAAAAAGCTAGGTTTCCTTTTTGTCTGATTTTAGGTTAGTAAATGTCAGCCCTGTTCGTAATATTAACTGTTTCCTCATTTAAAGTAGATTTAAAGTAATACACTTAGATAAATTTTTTTCTATCTGCCACACAAAAAAAATTTGGCGCATTTTACCAATAAAAGGCGTGTGAAAAAATATGTGGTGTATTTATGGTGATTCCCCCACAGAACTAAAAGCTGCTCCGATGTCATAAGATTTTTCCACTATTTTTTATTTTTGACAGCCTTCCAGGGGACATAATTACATCGATGGTCAACGCAATTATAACACAAGACAAGACACAAATCAAACAACGCCTTCTGTCTGAAGATATTTTACGTAAACTGAGCAAAAACGATGCCACCATCCCCGTCGACCATGTGAACTATGACCTGCTCCCAACGCAGCAACCAATCGGTATACAGACACTCAGACTGCTTCTCATTCAGGTTAAACATTTGTTATTTATCCACATAGCAATTGGGATAGCCATGTGTTCGTTACTTTTGAAAGTTGTTACCATTTATTCTTTGATTTATTTATCAAAATAAAGTTCTCTAGACTTGTATGTGATTGTAATTAGGATAGCTAATGTGGTTCTATAAATAGCTGGAGAGAAATGCACAGGTAAAAACCTATACCCCTGATGGGACTCGAACCCATGACCCCCAGATAACCGGTCTGGTGCTCTACCAACTGAGTACTTGTAGTATACCTCACTTGGTAAGACAGAAATTAATTTTAATTCCGATATATACAGTGCTTGAATACAAATGACAAATAGGAGTAATGTCCATTATATTTCTTTTGTATGAAATGACCCGTGATTTGTATAACAATACACTCATGAATATGAATATATCATACACCGGTGTACTGAGTAATGTTTTATGTCTTGTGTAATGCCTCTATGGCAAGTTAATTCAGTAACATTTGAAACAGTAGTTTGCCATAAAATACATCGTGAAACATTTTAGCTACCTCCTTATAAGGTGTATTTTGTCTCTGCTGTACTCAGGGAGATATTTCACACATTAAAGATCAACTACAAAGTTGTATTAGGTGAGTGGATTAAGTGGATTACATTAACAAGTGATCATCTTATTTGTTCCTTACACCACGATGATACCACCTCATTGCTACATACATATTCTACTATTTCTGTCGGGACTGTTGCTCTGCTCTTTTTGGACCAACAATGATCCTGTTGGATTATTGATAATCCTGTTTGGAAGAACTGTAATTATTTTTGGACTAAGAAAACCGTTATTCAATTTGAGTTTTTTACTAACATTATTATTGACTACTGTTGACTCATTTGGACTATTCGCAACTCTTTGGACTGATCGTAATCCTGTTTGGACCAATGATGTTCCTTTTTCAATGAACTATAATTCTGTTTGGACCATTGGTAATACTGTTTGGGCTAACAGTAATCCTGTTTTGACCAAGAGTTCATCATTCTATTTGAACTTGATAATCTTGTTTGGACCATTGATAATCCAGTTAGGGAAGGTAAAAATCCTGATCAAATAATTGTTATGTTGTAGGACTAACAGTAATCTTGCGAAGACTACCTTCAGTCTCAATTAACATCAATGTAGGGACTTCGTATCTTAGAATGTTTTTAAAATACTTTTTGCATTTGACGTTTAAATATTGTTAGTACTATTATTATGTTGATACACATAATTTCATTGTTATTGTTTACAATAAGTAAGTGTCTATTTTATGCCAGCAATTATCAAATTCTCAAGATTGATAATTTTTTCTGCAATTTAATTTAAGAAAATCTGCAATATTTCCAATATGAAATTTAACCAATTCATTTGCACATTTCAATGTTTATTATGGAGAATTTGCATTAAAATCCCTCGTTAAAACAATAAATTGTGTCAAATATAGCATTCCTTTAATTTATCTTTTCATAGTTGGATTTTGGATGAAAACGTCAATCTCTCTGGAAAGCAACAAGTATTTTGGTTTCTTCTCTCACTGTCATCGCTGCATCCTGGTCTACTTACAAGTGGTAAACCCTTAAATCTGTGCTAATTTAGGTATATTTTTGACATTCATTATATATACATATATATTGACTACATATGCTAAAGGCTATATTGTTAGTGCTACTGACATTTACTGTAATAAATAAGGTAGCTTTAAAACGTCGCATTTTCCATTTTTATTGTGTCTAAAACAAATCTAAATAATTCTACGCATCTTATTCACACGTGTTATATATCTGTTATATACTACGATTATTACACTTCACATTTCTGCCCTGATTTTTGACATCCTTACAGGTAACCTGTCCTCATTTAGTTGACATATTCATTTAATTCTTGATTAGATCAGTACATGAGAACCACGCCGTAGTTGTGCGGTGCCTAATTTAGGCTCGACAACGGCCTAAGCTATAGTCTCTTTTGAATTTACAGCAGAGAGCATTAACCCTTAGCACGCTGTTGTTACAGAGTTGCTATTACTATTGCTATAGTAATGTGATATACAAATGTCAGTGTGGTAAGGGTTAACCGATTTACCATATATACAGTATAACTATAAATCAAACACCACTCACATGCATACATCATTACTCAATATTTCGGTTTTTTAAAACACACAATTCCATTATTAACAACAACCTATTATTTAGCCATCGAGTTAATGCATTAGAGATGATTAATTAGCATAATTTCCATTCAAAGACAACACATAATAAAAACTGTAATTTTTCAAGAGCTACTCTTTAGATTACGGTGTTCTACAATGAAGTTTATTGTTCTTCAACTTGTACTTAAATCCAGAACTACTAGAACATATTTTCTTATAGTTTTTAGGACCTATCGTTGTCTATTTTCCTTACTTACGTGACTTTACTTACTTCACTATACTTACTTCACTAATTACTTCAATAATTACTTGTATGTTTTCACTTTACCTACTTTACTAATTATACTACTAATTACTTTAATTACTTTAGTAATTATTTCCATAGATTTTATTTACAGACTCAGCCAACGACACGGCAAACAAACGATGTTATATAAAAAACTCTATTTTATCCACTAGTTACTCTACTCTATTACTACCTTTTTTACTAATTTTACATTTACTAATTACTCTAATAACTACTTTTTCTCAATTTTCTTTACTAATTATTTTACTAAAATTACTTTGCTCAATTTTCTTTACTAATTACTTCGCTTACTTGACAAGTTACTTCACCAAATTACTTTTCTCAATTTTCTTTACTAATTACTTCGCTTACTTGACAAGTTACTTCACCAAATTACTTTTCTCAATTTTCTTTAGTAATTACTCTACTAATTCAATTTCTGTAATTTTTCTATTCTACTATACTTGCTTATACCCCTTACTTTACTTGTATATATGTACATAAAGACAGGCCGATTTGGGAGGAATCATTTTCTGAGCCACCTTATTTTACTTACATGACTAGTACATATTATGATATTATTATAACATAGTATATAATACAACACCCACCAGACGAACTCGCCCAAGTAAACAGCAAGATATGCGAGTGGCTCATGAATGCTTCTCTATATCAAACACCATCCCCCCACAGTAAGACAGTGTTCAGAAAAGAGCAGAAACCACTGACGGATGAAGTAGATGGCTCTCCAACTCAGAACTTTTTTACCGTCCTTAATATAGGTAAGTCGGGAATATATCCGGTCATGTATCTTGCATCAGAGGGCAAGCGTGGGCGTGATCGAAGCAGGGGGGGGGGGGGTGAAGACTATTAACCTATTTGATACTCAGAACACTTTTTATAAGGAAGAACTCCACAATTCAAGGATTCAAATGAGTTAATCAAATTCCGATTAACTTTTGTGTAATTTATTTTGAAAAACCATGTATTCTTAGCTCATCTGAACTTAGGCTCGATGAGCTTTTCTGATCGGAGTTCGTCTATTGTCTGTTCGTCCGTCCGTCCGTCCAATGTGAACCTTTTCTTAAAAAATCTTCTTAAGAACTGCTTATCGCAGAGGTCTACCATTTGGCAAATATTATTCACTGTTGGTCTCTTCTAGATTTGTTCATGGTATCGTCATTGCAGCTAGGGGAAGTAACTTATGCCAATGTGCGTATTTTTTCTTAAGAATTCTTCTCAATAACCGCTTACTGCAGGGCTCTGCCATTTGGTAGATAATGTCCTTGGATTAGTATCTTTTAGATTTGTTCAGCATCTCGTCATGGGAGCAAAGGGGGGTAATTTCTATGGACTTTGCCTCCTTGGCCTCTTGTTATGGATTATTCTCTTTTTAGCTCACCTGAGCTTATGCTCGGTGAGCTTTTCTGATCGGAGTTCATCCGTCGTTCGTCCGTCCGTCCATCCGTCCGATGTTGACATTTTCTTAAAAAATCTTCTCAAAAACCGCTTATCGCAGAGGTCTGCCATTTGGCAGATATTGTC
>WURV02153281.1:0-16925 GCA_011762755.2 Epimenia babai
GACGTCTCCCCTAAGCATAGCTTGAGGGTTGTATTCAAACAATACCAAATCACGTGCCAGTTGTATAGAGTGTATTTTCGAGGAATTGGAAAAAAGAAGCGTGAACGCTTAAGGAATAGATGGTTTAATTATCTCTTTTAGAGCCTCTATTCAAATATTAATTTGAAGATTCTTCGATAGATTCTAGAAGTCTTTCAGACACAAATGAGATGGTTTCTTTAAGCTTAATATTGGATGTATCAAGTTCATGAATTTCCCGATATTGTTCTAGTTCTTTTTTTATTTTTTTATAAGATTCTCGATATTTATTTAGCACATCTTGATTCATAATTGTACCATGACTTTGATTTACACTACGTTCAAATTCTCTTTGAAAAATAGTATCATTATCCGCCTTAAAATAAAATGTTGTGAGATAATTTGAAAGAATAAATGGTTGATCCATTAATTGTTTGAATGAAGCAATATCATTATTATCTCCAATAAAATTTATCCATGTATAAGAATCAAATATTCCTCGATCTGCAATTACATAATCAACTCCTTTATCGTTTGATTCAAGATATTCTTTAAATAAAGAAGCTGAAGTCCAAAAGTTAAACGAAGGATGGAGTTTATCTTTAATGGGACAGATTGAAGCTCGTTCCTTGATCACATCAACCTTATAACCTAATCCAGCTAAATGTTTCTTTAATGCTAAGACGGTTGTTGTTTTTCCAGTCCTGGGCAATCCAAATAATTCTATAATCTTAGCTTTGAACATTTGATATTTTTGACTCATCTATTAATCGCGCAAAGTTAATTATTGAATCCATATATCCTTTTTGGAGCTTAAGGTAAACTCGCCAAAAGAAAATGCAGGCAATCATGATGAAGGTTAAAACAAGAGTGTTTTGCCAAGAAAAGTAAAGATTTTGTTCCGTTAGGATTAAAATCAAAGCTGAGTAAACCAAATGAAGCATGATGAATAGAATACTCGAAAAAATAAACGCTCGAAAAATTCTGAGCATTGTTCTTCTATATGATAAATAATCAAACGAATTTTTAGAATGTAGGATGATTTTCTGCAAAGCGTAGTGATAATCATATCCTAGATTGCTTTCCACATTCGCTTTTTCATCTTCTGTGAAATTTAGACGAAATATTCTCATAAATCCGCCTAAAGAACTGTCAGCTAATTGATAATATATGATACCGAAGGAATAAAGAAGAAGAGTCATAATTACAATTAGCAGCCAGGAATTTTTAACATCCTTATTGGTGATTGTTTCTATTCCTGAATGATCAATAAGAAGGAAGGGAAATACAAGAGTAATAAACCCTAATAACCCAATAATTAAGAAATCGGTTATTAGGTTAGTTGTTTTCATCTATGTGAGATTTTAATACAGAATGAAAAAGGTAATTCCCCACTGACAGTTGGATTCTGCGTAGAAAAGAGAATAAATTGTCCAAGCCAAATGTCATAAACATAACGTTTAGATTACTCAAAACTATAAGAAATAATTGAAAATCAAATTGATGGAGTAGCTTCTTAAGCTCAGTGCCGTTATACTAATTAATTATCAAGGGTTTTCATTTTGCCAAGTTGATACAAAATACCCAAGCTTGGGTATTTTCCCCAATAACAGATGTTTAAAGGAGACAGGTTTATAATTAAGGGGAAACAACAAACTTAATAACTCATCATCTCAACAGATTGAAGAGACCCATTTGAATACAATGAGTTTTCTATATTTTATCTCGTTTTTGCTGAAAGTCATAATCAAATAATTCATCCTCTTCGGAATTTTCTTCTTTGCGTAATATTCTTGGCCTTGGGTTATAGACAGCTGGTTTTTCCTCTTTTTCCGACTCTCCATTATCGTATATAAAACTACAAATGCATTACTTGGAATTATACTCTTTTGAATATCTTCGGATTGAAATTATTCGAATGTTTTAATATAAGAGCTATATATTTATAAATTAAGTTCGATCTATATATTAATCTTCAAACCCTTTACTGTTGAAATTATTAAGGGGTTTGCTGACACCTAAATAAGCAACATTTTTTATTGTTATTTTACTGGTTTTAGGTTTGCTTTTTGATTGGCAATTAAATTACGTAACCACTTATTCGAATCCATTGAAATTCAAGGTAATTATTTCAAAGTCTGCTTTTAAGTGTTATAAAATAATTTCTTAAAAATGTATTTCTTGCTTGAAAATGAATCAAGCTCATAACATTAGGGCAAAAGGTGAGTATTTAAAGGATGAGAAATTGACAAATTTATTTAAGAATGGATGAATATTATGACTTAAATATATTGTATTGTTGCAATTCCTGTTCTGTCATCCAATGAATGTTATCTGCTGAGGCCGAATTAATAGTAAAGTAGTAAAAATCTTCCGCTTGCTGCTGTGTAAACCCAATTGACTTATAATAATTAATGTAGGGTAAGTGATAAACATGCCCGACTGGAAAATCAGTTGCCTCAGAACCGTTTCCACCCGACCAGGAGTGTACACCAACTTTTATATTATCACCTCTTGTTCTCCTAGTGCCAGCAAGAAAAAAATCTACACCACCTGAAGCGATTTCAGCCTGATCCAACAAATGAATACTAATACCTTTTTGATGTACTTTTAGAGACAGTTTTAAATTAACATCATCATCTGATGAACCATCACAATTTTTAATATTTATTTTTTTTACGTTCGGAAAAGCTAGTTCCAATCTATTAAAATCATCCAAAGAAGAACTGTTGATGGTTCCATTCATCTCAATTACGGTATCAACACTTAAAACTTCGAAAACTCCGAATTGTCTATTATTTGAAACAGCTGATATGGAAGTATCATCTTTCTTACATGCAAAAAGTGCAATGGAGATCCATAAAAATACCAACCCAAAAGGCATGTTATTTTTTTTTAAAATCATAGTCTTTTTAATTAGGTTAAATTTTATAAAAAATACTTTAAACTTAAATCTTATATCAGATAATTACTGCAAAATACATTTGCCTGAAAGGCAACTAAAAACCCTACCTTGTTTTACTGTATAAACAATATTATTAAGATTTGTAATATCAATTAGTGGATCTGCACTTAATATAACCAAATCACCTTTTTTCCCCACTTCTACGGTTCCATATTCTGCCTCAATACCAAGCACTTTAGCGTTATTTATTGTAGCTGCTTGTATTGCTTGCATAGGAGTTAAATTTGATTTAGTCACTAAAAGCGTGATTTCATTCACCAAAGTACCTTCGTTATCTGTTCCAGCACCAATTAGCACACCTAACTCGTTGGCTCGTTTAGTTATGTTTTCAGAATATTCCGCAATAACAGGTTCTCCGACAGAAGCAGATACAGCCAACGTCGCATCCAAAATAATACCTTTGGTTTTTAGTTGATTAAGGTAACTTGTTACTTCTGTTGAAATTATTGGAAGCGGTGGTGTTGAGTCTCCAATTGTTTCTGCTTGTTGATAAGTCAATCTAGGTTTACCAATAGAAGATAAATCTTCCGCATGGGTTATGCCATCAACTCCAGGGTTTAATAAATCATCTGCAATAGCACTGTTAAGTAGAGCATGAGACCAAACCTTTAATCCTTGAGTCCTAGCTTCGGCGGTAACTTTTGTAACCAATTCAGGTGAAATGTCTGCATATAATTTTAAGCCAGTAACGCCAAAAATTTTTGCATCGCTTACTAATTTTTGAATATCAGTTGTGGCATCCAACTTAGGCATCCAAGAAACTTTGCCTGCAATACTGTTTCCTGCCGAGCTAGTCACGCGATCATCGTTGGCAATAAAATCAGGACCTGAGATCAAAGCGGAAAAATAAGTTTTCGCGGCTGGATTAATTGTGTTGATTCCCCATTGCTGTATTTTTTTTAAAGCAGTACCGTTTCCAGCCATATCGCGAACCGAGGTTATTCCATGTGCAAATTTTTCTCTTAACAAACTCTTTCCATAATCCGTTTCTTCTCCATCTGTTAAATGTAAATGACCATCAATAAGGCCAGGGATAACATATTGATTATTGAGATCGATTACTTTAACATCAGTTGGCGCGGTTACAGTTTTCCCAATTTCTTTTATTACACCATTTTCTATTAAAATAGTTATGTTTGATTTAGGAAGCTCACCGGTTCCATTGATTAATGTAGCATTGATAAATACAACCGTTCCATTTTTTGTATCGGAACTTGTTTCTACCAGTGATGATGTCTTATCATCTTTTTTACAACTTATGAGAATAATTATAAAAGATAATACAAATGTCACAATGTATTTAGTTTTATTTGTTTTCTGTTTCATTGTTTTTGTTTTAATGTTTATTATCTAAATATGATAGATTCTGAAAATCATGTAGCTTTCATTTAAAATTGTTACCTTCTTGGAGTATAAGATATAGTAATTCTAAATCCTAAGTGATCATCTGCGCTATTTTGATCATCTCCTTGTCTGGCATCTGAACGAATGTTATGACCGTTTACGATTTCGTCCGGTGTAGCACCAACTCTTCCTGCAGATCCACACCAAAAACCTGCTTTCATCATTCGATTACCATTGTTTTGTGTATGAATCGGATTGGTTTTTGCTGAGGCAGTATAATCATAATATGAGTCATAAACCCATTCCGTTAGATTACCTGCCATATCCCAGGCTCCTACTGGTGACGCACCATTAGGAAAGCTGCCAACAGGCGCTGTAAGAGGGAAACCATCTGTGACTCCAAAATGTACTTCTGCTTGACCAAGATTGGGAAAATATTGATTCATTGTTTCATCCGCATAATTGGCTTTTGACCCGTCTGGGATTTCATTTCCCCAGGGATATACTCTTCCATCAATACCTCTTGCCGCAAATTCCCATTCGGCCTCAGTTGGTAAACTAAACTCAAGCCCTTTTTCCTGTTTTAACCAATTAGTGTAGGCGATGGCATCGTTCCAACTTACACACGAAACAGGATGGTTATCATTAATTTCAATCTCTGGAAAAGCAGCAATTATATCTTTATAGGCATTTTTCCAATTGTAACCCTGTTTTGTTTCAAAGTGTGTTGCTTCTGGCATTTGCAAGACAAAGGGCCCGGAATGCCCAGGCTTTTCAACTTCTGTTATATAGCTCTTGGCAGTAACAAAAGCCCTAAACTGCCCTTTGGTAATGTGCGTTTTACCAATCCAATAATGACTTAGGGTTACCTGATGTTCCGGTGATGCTTGAAGCCCTTCTAAATCATTATTACCTAATGTAAATGTACCTTCAGGCACATAAATCATTACAATTCCGTTACCAAGATCTGCTTCCCAATAACCTTTATTGTTTTTGATCATAGCTTTAGCTTTAGTGCGCATAAAGTCTAACTCTTCGGCTTCTGTGCGCAAAGTAGTAGTATTAACCTGCGGTTTGGGTGTTGTTTTATTATCTTTCTTCTTACAAGACATCGAGATTAGCAAGATTGATATGCTTACAATGGAAAAAACAGAGCCAAGTGCTTTCATAATTTTAAGATTTTGCAAATGGAATATATCCATGCCATTTTTTAAATAGGTTGCTTACATCAACTCATATCAGTGTTGAGCTTGAACTATAAATCATTAAATGAAGTTATTTATTGTATTCTTTAAAAGTTAAGTATACATCTTAGTGGTTGATGTAGACAAAGAGACTCTTTTTGGAGACAGGAGAAAAGATAAGTTTAAGTGCATGAATCAAGTGCTAAGGAATCACTTTTACTAGTTCTAAAAAATTATTATTTTGTAACAGCAAAGCATAAAAAAAGGTTATGAAATTACTGCTCCAAAATGAATACCAATCGGTATATCAACATGATGAGATATTAGCTTTTGAACAACGGTTTAAACCAAAATCAAGTGAAATAATTTTAGATGAGCACTACATTAATGAAGTATTGATTTTTGGTGAAATCATTAAGAATAATCAACCAAAAGAAAAACCTTATAAAATCTTAATAATTAATACTTTAAATGGAGGGCCTGCAATGTGTCCTGGTGTCCAAAAATGGATGCACAATGAGTTTTATCCATTTCTGTATAAAATTGGAATAAGAACAAAGGCATACTGTCTTGGAAAAAATCAAATTGCAAAACTGTCGATAAAACTAACGGCAGAAGATAATCCTATAAATCAATTTCGATTTGATTTTTTTAACACCTACGAAAGAGGTTTGAACTGGTTAAAAAAAGAACCTTTTGTTGACGAAAATTCGCACGCTTTGTTGAAACCGGTTGAAAAGAAGTAGAATTATCTTTTGATTTTAATCGTCAAACGACTTTAAAGAACTTGTTAGATAATAGATAACCTTTAGTCTATTCAATTAGGTCTTTTCTTCAGTCTTTATTAGAATTAATCAATATTGATTGTCGTACAACCTGTTCAACTGAATTTTTTATTTGAACAATATAGTAACCTGGGGCTAGCCTCTGTAAATCTTGATAAATTTCATTAGTTCCCTCTTTCAATTGTACGTTATTTTTACGTATTAATTTACCCAAGTAATTAAAAATGCTCAATTTTATGTTCTCTCCAACAGGTGAAGTAATACGAATAATGAAATCACCATTTGAAGGATTGGGATATATCTTCAAATCAGTTAATACAAATGGTTGTTGAACACGAACAGCATCAACCTCTGAATAAGAGTACTCTCCATTAAAATCAGTTTGTTTTACCTGATGAGTGTGATATTTCCCTTTTTTATAAATTCATTGCCTTGCTGACAAAGCACTTTCAAAATGTAAACAAAAACCCCAGAAGAAGCCTCTTCACCCTTATAAGTTCCATCCCATTCTTGCTTTAAAAAGGTGTTAATAAGTAACTAACAAATTGGAAGCTTAGTATGTTATACTGAAGGAATTAATGAGGAACTTTTACAAAACTTTGAAGTAAAACCCATAGATTTATCTCATTATTTATTAACAATGTCTTATATTGTCATTTAAAATTACTTGAATATGGATGGAGCCAGTATATTGGTAATACCTTTTGATAAACACGAGCACAAAAGTTTCTATAAAGAGGTTGTACGCATCAGACATGAAATTGACGGACCGCTTGATGACTTTTTTAATGCTCAAGGTTCATTTCTCCGAAAAAATAATAAGGATGGATGGGAGGCACAGGTTTATCTCGTTAGTCAATGGGATATGCTTTTTGCAATAATGGATCAGTTTAATGATAATTTAAAAGACAAATCACCGCGAATTGCTGAAGAAATCGCAAACGAGGTAAAAAAAACCATTTCCCAGGTAATTTTGAAAGAAATCATCCCAAAAGCAAAAAATACCATGATAGTGGTCATGCAGGATACTGAAGAGAATATGAAAAAAACTGTCCCAGAATACAAAAAGTTGGAGCAGCTAGAAATGGTTCTTAATGGAAAAGGTAGGGATGATAGTTTCTATAGTAAAAGTTAGCCTACTAAGACAAACACCGGATTACCGTGTTTATCTTCGGTATACTCTGCGGTTCCCAAAGAATATTTATTCATAATAGATTTTTCCATATCTTCCATTTTGTCTAAATCCGACGTAAGATAGTAGCGCTCATCATTATCGGTACAAACCATACGATATAAGCAATCCGCAGTACCATCTTTGTATTTTAATATAATCAAATCAAGAATAGTATTGACCTGCTCTTTGAGAACAAATAGATTGTAATTTCCGCTCTTTGCTGTCTTTTTTAACACTGCTAAACGTTTCTTAGCTAAATCAAGGGGGGCTATTTCAACTACTTTAACCTTGTGATTGTTAGTAGCAATCGATTCAACTTTATCGCGAATCTTCTGAATACATTCAGCATACAACATAGATGCGCCAGGCACATAATCAATTGGTGTAATCATATTAATCACTTCTTCTAAAGGCTTTCCTAGTCTTCCTAGTATTGTTTCAGTGGCGGTTTCAAGATCTTTTATAGCAAGAACAACGGTGTGTTCACTACTTGGATTAATATCGTTAATCTTTTGCATTATCCGTTTGGTATTAGCAGTCTGTTTTGCACCGATATGTTCGATTTTCTCATTTAGTTTATTAGCTTCAAAGGTGTTGTCATTTCCAAGTATTTCTATGCACCTTTCAACATAAGATGTTATAAAATTTAGTGTTGAAAGGATAAAACCAACAATTACGATACAAGAGGTTATTTTAATAATTAGTATATCCTCAGCGGAAAACTCAAGTAATTGAAATATTCCGGTTTCCACTTTCCAAACTAGGACACACAAACTAATGACGGATAAAATCCCTAGAACAAGGGTAAGGACCCATTTGGTTTTTTTATTCTGCCTTGACTGACTTCTTCGAATATAATCTTTGAAAGGGTCAGTGATTCTCATATTTCCAAGTTGTTTATTCTGCTACTTGGAAACCTAAGGTACAAAATTCACCTATTAATATTGGTGATTTATCTACAAGAAATCAATCTATTATTAGATTCCTATTACATCCTCTCAAATTTTTCCATAAAAAACATTATGTGATTATTTACTTACCATCTTTCATTTTAAGCATTTAACCAAAATCAGCTTATTAAATGTTCTTTAAAAAAAGAAGGTAATTGTTTTGACCAGGGAAGCAAATTTTTAATCGAAGGTTACCTTTTTCCCATTCTCGTCAATATATCTATCGGTGTTAGTTTGATCCTGTCTTCGTACAAAAATGACATTTTTCTGGACCTTTATCTTATCTTTAATTGGTGACCATTTCTTGAATTTGCTAATCGCAACGTCTCCGACGTGAGGCACAACAATTTTATAAAGTATCTTACCATTAATGAGTACAAAATCGTTAAAATCTATTAAATCAAAATTTTTCTTCTTCAAGTCTGCTTTCAATCTATTGTTGAGAATTGTTTGAAACCCTTCCTTGGGGTCAGAATAGTTATCATACTTATCAGCAATGCAATCTAGGTCTCTCTGTAAACCCATTACACGGTTACCGACATTTACTTTATCCTTTACCCCAATAAACAAGGTACCTCCTCCATTGTTCATAAAACCCGCAACCTCTTTTACGATGATATAAACCATACCAATATCAAATCGATTATTAACGATATCAAACAACAACGTCTCCTTAAACTCCAAGGTTTGTGATTCAATTTGGTTCAACAGCTCTATGTCTGTGGATATTATAGCAGATTCATGATTCTCCTCCCATTTTCCGGTATCCAGTTTTTTTAAAAAATCGTTTGAAGCTTCAACCAAAAGTTCAACTCGTTTTAAAACAAAAGGTTTATTGCGTTGTTTGGGAAACAACCGCCAATACTTTTGATTGTTTGCTGGGATCTGTTGGGTTAAAAGCAAACTTTTGTCTCTTTTGTAAATATCTGGCAAGTATCTTTTATGATTTGGTTCATTATTATTGATACTGCTATTTGTACGTTTGATAATTCTGGCAATGTTTGCAATATGGTCATAATACTTTTTCTCTGAAGGGTCAAAAAGTGATTTAGGAAAAATGTGGTGTTTATGAAGATCACTTCTTTTTACTTTTTCTAACTTTTTGTCTTCAAACCAGTCTCTTGCACCCAGGTGGATAGCAATAGCCAAATTAACGTGATATAAAAATTTTACTTGGTTCGGAGTTCTACGCTTAAAATCACCATATATTCTGGTTGTGAATTTCAATTGGTTCAACTCCTTTCCCGCATGAGCAGCTAACAGTTCATCAAGTTTATTGAATGGATCTGTCAACTTACCAGCCTCACAATCTTCTTTAATTTTCTTGTCCTGACTGCCTAAATATGCGTTATGCTGGATATGAAATAGAATGAACCATCTGATAAACTTCCCCTTTCTTATTTTCGAAATTCTTCTTGACTGAGTTCGTAATACAGTGTTTACTGGAATAGAAAATGGGCCGGACAATCCTGAATCATCATGGATGAATAAATCTTCAACTAAAATTTCTCTATAATGCTGAAATGCACTATACACACTCTTAAAAGCATCATGAACATTTTTCTCTTTTAAAGTAACGACTTTCCCTTTGCCATTTTCATATGTTGGATTTCCAAATTGCATAATTCTAGACAATGGTAGTACTTCTCTTTCACCCGGATTTGGTGTTCCATATAACTCATCTAGAATACTTCGTATGAAATAACTTCTGTTGAATATATTTTTAAATGTAGGTTTCTTGGTTTTATCAGGATCTTGAATCAACTCTTTTACGGCATTCTTAATGTCATTGTATAAATTTGGATAGACACTAAATAATGCAGCTTCAACATAATCATCTCCTTTCAGATGAGTTCCTGCTTTATTTACTCTTTCATATAGTTTAAACGATTCTGGAATTCCTTCGGTCTTCTTTAACTTCTGAATAACAATTGGCCGATCTGTTAGGGCATTGAACAAGCCGTCCATGTTTTCGGTAATATAAATATGTTCTTCAAATGTAATCCTACTTCTCTTAACAGATCTAGTTAATGCTTTACTCATTTTGTCTCGAAACCCATTTTGAAAGACATTATGAACCTTAATAACTCCTATTTCCAAGTCTTCATGCGATTCCGTTCTAGTAAACTCATTTTCTAGACCATTGTAATATATCATTCCAGGACCATAATCGAATGTTTCTGTTTTAGAAGATATATACAACCAGCTTAAAAATGAAAGTCTTTGTTGACCATCTAGAATCAAAGCTTCTAATTTCGATTGATTAGCCATAACACCAGGGAAATTTCTAAAGGGCAAGTTGCTTTTAGGGTCATATTCCCATAAATACATAACACCAATTGGAATTCCTTGAATTAGTGAATCCAGAAGTAATTCCTGTTGCTTCCATTCCCACCTTTCTGGCCTTTGAAATGGAGCCAAAGCCCATTTGCCATTCACAACATTTCGTATTGCATCAATAAGATTAATTGGTTCAGGCGGGTCACAGATAAATTTATTAGGAATGAGGGGTCTATCGGCACTTTTCTTTAATGGACTGTCTTTGGGCCTGTTCTTAAGACCAAGTTTGTTTCCATTTAGCCAGCTTTTAAGCTTATTTTCTGTTATTCCCAGGATTTTTGCTATTTCTAGATCTCTCAACGCCTCATTGAATATCTTTTCGGAGACTTGAATATCTTTAAACAAGAATTCGATTTTAGAAACAATGTATTCTTTAAAAAGAGGTCCACTCTCAACTGAATTTAAAACATCTACAAAATCAAATGGTACTATCTGGGAGCGTCTATTTATCATTTCTGCGGAACCACTACCCACTAAAGCACTGCGAAGATTAGTAACAACCTTGTTGTTGCTTTCGAATTTAAATTTACCAATACCATCCTTCACATTTCCTTCATTGACAAACATATCTATGAAATCATGATGACAAATTGCAACTGCTAAAAGAGTAAACTGACCTCTTGCCTCAGGAAAATTGATAATTCGTTTCCATACAACAGGGATAGCTGTAGCATCATCAGTTACGAGTATCTTCTTTACAATGGAAGGATTAAGTTGAGATAAATTGGCCTTAACTATGTCCCCATTAGCAACAATCTCAACAAGCCTAACAATATCGAATTTAGTATTGGAAAAGGTTAATTTGCTCTTTATTTCAAGCATTTTGTGGTATTAATATTAATAAAAGCTCAATAACATTTCTTTCCTTATCCTCCAATCGTCCCATTGTACTATGCAGATAATCTCGATCCCGAACAATTATTTCATGATTGGGGGCGAATTCTTCAATCAATTGTTCTAGTCTTTCTAGAGTAATTACGCCAGAATCACTATAACTTAAAACTAGTTTGTGATTGTGATTAGCAACTTCTTGAAATAATTCTGAGAAAGCACCTTCCACTTGAGTCTTTTGGCAAAATGGAGATTGATGTCTATCATTTCTATATCGCCCTTTGAATTGAACGGTGGGATAATCATACCTGACCAATGTTTCAAGTGCATGATAAAATCTAGAATAATGGACAAATGCATATGGTGGATCAGCATATATTAATGTGCCATTATTTAATTCAGCAAGACAATCTCGATAATCCAAAACGGAAGTAGTGTGCTCAAACTCCTGATCTTCAGCAAAATCTAATAATTCAATCATCTTCCTTCTAAAAAAGGGCTCAATCGATTTTAGCCTATAGGTTTTTATGTCATTCATGGACTCCATAGTATTGGCATCTCGATACTGTGCATAGTGCCCCGTACTTTGGGCGTTGTATGCCATCGAATACATTAAAGAAGAAAGAATAAATGATGATAGGTTTTTATCCTCATATGTGTCCGCAACCTCTCTAATACTATCTATCCATAGGCATTGATCATAAGACCAATAAGTTCCAGAATAAAATTTGGCAAATAGATGGTAGTCATAATCGAATTGTTGTTCAATTAAATTTTGTTGTGCTTCTTCCAATTGCTGGAAAGAAATTAAATCATTAGTATTTAAATAGTCAAAATTTAGATCATTATTCGCAACTCGCATCCTTTCAACACAACTGCGCACCAATAGTAGAATATCGTCAACTACCTTTTCAACATCATCAATATGAACGTCACTTAAATATGTACGTGCAAATACTTGAGAGTATTCTTGAATATCATTAGATAAAATTGAGGCCACATTCCTTAAGCTCCCCCCAACAATAGCGGTTCCCGCAAAAAGATCACATATCGGTTCACCATCATGAAATTCCAAAATAGTTTCATGAATAAAATCAAGCAAATCCCTTTTGGACCCCATATACTTGACAATGGTTGGTGGCTGAAGAATATCGACTATATCTTCATACTCATTAATCGTTGCATTCTGGTCTCCCTCAGTTTCTCCATTATCAAATTCACTTAGGTTATTTCGATCATCGTTTTCATTTGATGATATATCTGTCTCTATATCTGGCATTTAATTTTCAAAATATAATGTTTTGCTGATGGGCAAAATAGTAATAAATAACCTTAATTCGACTCATCTATTTTTAAATTATTAACCATATCAAAATATTACATTTTCGTAATAATATCGGTTACAGTGCAAACTCACCCTTGACTCATGATAGCATATATGATATCATGAGTATATGAGCAGCCGAGCACTAATTGACACGAACGTTTTTATTTCCTCACTGATAAGTGTAGATCGTGCACCCAGTCATGTAATACGGCTTTGCTTACAAGGGCATATTAAACCCATTATGGGAAGTGCGTTATATTTGGAGTATTGTGATCTTTTTAAAAGAAAAAAGATATTTGAAAAGAGTGCATTAAATGAGGAGGAACGCCTTGTGTTATTTGATGCATTCATAAGTGTTTGTGACTGGGTTTCTATTTATTACTTATGGAGACCCAATCTACGGGATGAGGGAGATAACCATATATTGGAACTTGCCGTATCTGGACATGCAGAATATGTCATCACTGGAAATAAAAAAGATTTTCAAAGAAATGATCTTTTATTTCCTGATATTAATATTATAACACCTGGCGAATTTATAGAAAGGAGTATTTGAAATGGGAACCTTAACAATTCGGCTTCCGGATGATAAACACGAACGCCTTAAGTTTCTTGCAGATAAACGTAATATTAGTGTCAATAAACTCTTTGAAGAATTCTCAACAATGGCACTAACAGAATTTGACATAGAAGTTAGATTTTATGCTCAAGTTGCGCGTGGTGATCGTGAAAAAGGTCTGGATTTACTTGATATAGTAGATAAGTATTTTGGCCGAGAAACTGACAGCTAAACATTTGTAATAATAATCCGTTGTAAATTCAACGTCTTAGCAATAAATATTTTCCATAACAAACGTTATGGCATTTTCCATGAGATACATTATGTTGTCATTCTATAAGATTCCTTAAATACCGAAGCTTGGGTATTTTGTGACTAGAATGGTTCAGCTACTTTTAAACAATAATCTTTTCATCATGCTGGAGTGTTTAAAGATTCTCTCAATTATAGAATTAATACCAGTTGTATAGGAATTTATTATTAATCATCTTTTTTTTCCTTGTTAGTCACGGAAAAGGCGTTAGTCAGATTTCAGATATTGAAATTTGCCATCGTTGTTTGGGAATGGGAAGCACTATCTGTCAGAAATGTGATGGTGATGGAATATCAGATACTGATGAAGATGGATTAGCGATATTCTGCTCCGAATGCGCCTATAGCGGTTGCAACCCTGATAAAGTTGGAAGTAAACTATGCACTGCTTGTTACGGTTTTCCATTTTCTTCGAAAAACAAATCTAATCCTAAAAAAACATCTACACTAAGTGATTGGATTGATTTAACAATTGATGCCGCCGCTCTGTTTACTTATACTCTTGCGCTTATCGAAATGGACAAAGAAAGAAGGTGGAAAAGACAAGATTATTTTGACGCAAAGCGGTATAGACGAGAATTTGAAAAACAAAGAGAGGAGCTTGAACGTAAAAGAAGAATAGAAAAGTATAATGCAATTGAACAGTTTGACAATGACTATGTATTAAACTCACATTACAAAATTCAAGACAATTTTAGTGACTGGATTGGTTCAATTTCTATTGATTTAGAGGATTGGACATTCGACCTTGGCCCACTCTACATAAACAAAAAACCTTATTTTAATAGAATTAGACCTGTTGTAGTCACAAATGAAGAAAAAAAAATGTTGATAGCACCTGATTCCTATATTGAACTAAGTTTTAAAGTAATATCGGATGCCGCATTTTATAATATGAAATTTAGAGAAAATGCAAATATTTACGGGGCTTCAGCAATGAAGATTTCTCTTTACCAAAATAACTCATCTAAGACTCTGATAGGAAAAGATATAATTAGATTGAAATTAAATGCCATTACCGAGAAAGAAAAGTATTCAAATAATGATATTCGATCAATAAAGGGTAACATTGAAAAGTATACAAGTCAAGGTAGGTATTATATAATAACCCCCATAAATAATTGTAATATTGGTGATGAATATATCTTAGAAGTTGTTTTTGGTGCTTATAAAGACGGTTATCAAGACCTGAGCCTATATCAAACAATTCCTAAACTACAAATTAATATTTTAGTTGTAAAATCAAGTAAAATGAAGAAGCATGCTAAAATTAGACTTAGGCGTTTACGTCTAGCTAATTCTTCAGATGTGACACCTAGTTTTAAAGGCGGTTATCAAATGATAAATTTAAATAAAGTAGACTCAAGATAGATTAATTCAGTTCTATTAACCATTAATTAACTATTTCATGATAAACTAAATTCTAGATAAATATTTAGGAGAAATCAAATGTTGCCATCAAAAATAATATCTAACCTTTCTAATGAAGTTAATAAAAAAGAAATGCAACAAGATTCTATTTCAATTAAAGATTTTGGCATTGAATTGCTGAAAAATGAAAAAGTCAAAGCTAAATTTGATGCATTGACTGAAGGCAAATCGGATGAAGAAATCACGAAAATAGCTCAAGATTTTTATTCAGAATTTCAGAAACTTGCCGAAGCCGGAGAAAAAGGAGTTTCAGCCAAAGAATATGACGAAATATTTAATAGCATGACAGAGAAATTTTCCGTGCTAATACCTGAAAAAGCACAAAATTTGTCCAGTATATCGGAAGAGGAACTTCAAGAAGTTGCTGCAAATTTAGAAAGCATCAAAACTTCATCACAAGAAGTTGATTTTTCTGATGACAAGCTTCCGAATGCCACTCCAGAAAATAGACGGTCTAATCAGCCTACCAAAACTAAATAAAAATTCCTTTGACCTATATACCTTAGCTAAATTTTCCATAATAAAGATTATGCAATTAGAGAATAAGCAATAACATGGCAATAAGCGCTCCTGTTAAAACTAGAAACAAAGTAATTATGTTACTCTTTGAGGAATCATTATTATACACAATAACAATATATAAAAAACAAACGATCTACCAAGAGACAACTAACAAAATCACCAAGTAAATAACATGAATGTAATACTCATAGTCCATAAAAGCACCAAAGGCTTCTAACCTCCAAATCCTTTTCTTCTTAATCGTTGAAGTAATTCTGCCTTAACGGGTCTTGCCTTCCGAATGCTATCTATTTCTTTAAAGGCCTCTACTTCTTTTTATTTTAAATCTATAAAATGCTAAGTAAAGGCAAGTTTAGCGAATCGCAACACGAACATTCCTTTTGAAATCTGTAACTTTAAAGCAACTTCTACTCCTTCAACACCCGTACTACAGCAGATTTACCTCCTTGAGTCTGTATCCGAAAGACGTATACGCCTGAAGCACCAACAATAGGTAATTCCATTTGCTGCAGTTGTGGAAAGGTGTTGCGATAGACCTCCTGCCCTAACGTATTGGTTAGGGTTAACGTGACATCTGAATACGACCGTCCCAAATCCAGTTGAATGTTTGTTGAAGTGGGATTGGGATAGACAATCAACTCATCTTCAAGGCTGTTTTTTGCAACACCAACAAATGTAAAAGCTTGGCACTCTGTAGTGTCCCGACACCACTTTTCCTGAATATCAACAGCATAATTACCATTAGTCAACGGAGTAAAAGATTGCCCATTTGCCCCTGCAACCGGCGCATAGTTATTGTCACAATCCAACCATTGATATGTGGCTCCGGTAACATTAACTCTGAGAGCACCATTTGAAACAGCAATTCTTGCATTAATAAAATGCATCGACAAATCAAGCAGAGCTATACTGTCACAACCATTGGTTGCTCCTCCTTCAATGTTAAATACAGCAGTATTATTATTGTTAAAATATGTTTTACCATCTAACCAAGTATACGGACTGCAGGCATGCACTTGATGTGTACCTGAGATTTCAGGACAACTAGAACTCTTGAATCGTTGAATATAAATATCGCCAGAACCGGATGACGTTTCCTTAGATTCCAATAAGCCAGGATCGAAATCTACGGTTGTTGAATACATTCCTGTTGTGAACAAATTGTCAAACGGATCCAACGACA
>WURV02153292.1:0-16924 GCA_011762755.2 Epimenia babai
CATTGTCACACAGTTTAAACTGGTAATAATACGACATTTTAAGCATATTTCATACAGAAAAATATATTCTTATGAATATGTTATTGTTGATACATCTACCTCATCAGCCTCACAAAACACATCCTCATCAATGTTCGTCCATTAGTTCATTCACATTTGATGGTAGTTGCCGTTCATGCACTTATCGATCCAATTCATCCTAGGCATGTTCAATAGGTGAGAGGTCGAGACTAAGTAGGCTAAGGCATGGTTTCATTTTGCTAGATTTCGAATATGATTTTTGCTGTGCTGTGTACGCCCGAACATTATCGTGTCGGAATATGTGGAATTTGCGGTGTTCGCTCTCCAACTATTGTACATGGTACAAAAATATTGTCAATTTAGCCCTATGCAGCTAGTGTGTCATCTACGACAAGGAGATCTGTATGGCTTTGTGTGGATATTCTGGGCCACACCATAATGTTACCAGCACAAACGATCCCCATTCACAAAAGCAACATCAGCATAACGCCCCAAATGATGGTTTAGACACATTCACCAATCAGGGTTTGAGATACAAAAATTAGGTTCATTCATGAATATAACAGTGCTCCACTGCTGATTGGCCCATTGGCGATGTTGTCTTGCCCATGTGAAACTTATTTGTCTGTTGAAATTAGAGAGAGTGGGCCCGACGTAAGGTCTCAGACATTTTAATTTTTGCTGCCCACAAACGATTGGACACCATCTGATCACTTAGTCTCACTTAATGTTGACTAGGAGTTTCTCTTGCCGTGCGAGTGGCAGTTTCTGTCCGATGTCACAGATGCTGGACAACCATATAATGGTCTTGGTCCTTGGTCATCAAATGTGGTCTTTCGCTTCTTGGTTGATACATCCAGTTTTGTTATACCACGGTTGCAATTGTCTTATGATTTATTCATCAACATTCAATTCAGCTACAATTTGACTAAAAGCAATTCCTGCTTCGCTCATACTAATAACTCTTGCTCTTTCATCATTACTTAGAAGTAGTATTATAGACAATTTGACAATTCTTGTCAAAACTACAAAGATCAGGTGTGAAAATGACATTCTGGTACCACCTTACTTATGAATGACCAAATCCTAATGGAAGTTCACCAAGAGAGATACATCTACATCTGTCGACAATATCATAGGTTCAACTCTCCTAAGATTGTACTTAATAGATATAACAAAACAAGTGTAACGTATTACCTGGGTTAAATGGATATTGCCATATATTCAGGCCAGACTTTTTTTTATTTTGAATAGTATATAATGCTATATATAACCAGTTTGTTCCTATGTACCATTATAATATGTAGAGCATTCTCACTAAGGAAGGAAATTCGCTTATTCATTATGTGTGTTTATTTACTTCCTAGCGTAGAACATTTTCATTGCACATATCTCGCTGTAGTTGCATTCCCACCAGAAAAGGCTTTGCATTTGGTGTAACAAAATGTATCTTTCTATTTTGAACTATTATATATTAGATGAAAGCTGAAGAATAATATTTTGTTACTATCGCGCAATCAAAGATTATCAAATGGATAACAGGTCGAATATACAGTGTGAAGAAGATCGAGCCAACTACTGAATCCTGGGGCACACCATAGTTTTCAGGCTCCTCGGTTGAGACTGTAACACCAATGCGCACTCTCTATTGGCAACTAGTGATGTAACTAGCTACCCATTGTAAAACAGTACCTGTCATACCACAATGCATTTTGAGATGGAAGAGAATATTGTGGTTAGTTGTATCAAATGCCATCGACAGGTCTACTAGAACTGGAAGTATAGGTCAACCTCTGTCGGCGGTAATTAGACAATCATTTTGCACTCTAAGGAGAGCAGTTTCGGCACCATGGTGTTGTCTATATACAAATTGTAATGCATGAGGAAGATTATTTTCTACCAAATGGCTAGTTATGAGATTGAGACGAGATTGCCTGTTGAGATAAGGTAATAAACCATGAAAGAATGGTATGTTTATGATGTGATAAATGGCTGGTAAAGTCTAGCAAGGGAATCTTTGAGAAGCCACGTAGGACATGGGTCGAGAGAACTTTAGTAGCGGATGATGTCAGGGTTGTTTGAAGGTCGTAACAAATGAAATAAGTACTGAGTATGGTTTGTATATGGGATGATCATATGTATGGGAGGTAAAGGGCTTGGTAACGCCTGGTTATAGTGTTGTATATCTATATCTGGAGGAGATGCTTCTTCTGCTGACTAGCACAGCAATACGTGCAAGTGTGCACGTGGATTTTTGGCCGATTTCTTTTGTTCGAAAATTAATTGCAGCCCCATTCTACCATAGAAATACACGATGTTGCAGCATACAGCAATAAAAAGAAATTTGCTCCTGATCTCAACATTGTCTATTAAGCTATCTGATTTCTGATAGCGAGATTGTCCTTTAGTAGTATCTTAAGGACATTCAATGTACCCTTACCAACTGGATGTGTCTGATCCAGTTATGGCGCGTTGGCAAGAATATGAATATCGACGTTTGGTAGCTGATGACGAATTGATATCAATGTCTAATCCATCTGACTCATTGTAACACTTACACCACCTGATTGTAACTTTAACATCCAGACTATGACCTGAGCGTTCTTTTTTTGCGATTTACTTTCAGTGTTTTTCATCACACTCGCGTTGATGTAAATCCGTTATTAAAGATAGATTTGTGTATTTAAAGCTCATTACCACCACGCCGATTTCTTTCATAGATTTGTGTTGAATTCTATAGGTATATATCAAATATTACTAAACTGAACATGTCATCTTTTTGTACCAAACAAGCCAAGTTAAGAGTGTAGATGTTGAAGAGCTTCTGTCTTGGGCCATGAAATGTAATATAACATTTCATTGCCATCGTAAATGAAACATCAATATCATCAGTACATCTAAGGTCATTTAATAAACCATGAATCCTAGTGACTATATCTTATTTTAATGCATTATATAGTTGTCAAACAAGGACGAAGACAGTGGAGTGAGTTCATTCTTAAGAAATTCTGAATAACTCGCTGTATGATTGCAGAAAAAACAAGCAGATGACCAAACAATTTTCAACATCGTTATTGGTACAACTGAGTTTTCTTGGCTTTTTAGCTTACCTGAGATTTTGCTTGGTGGGCCTTACCGTCCGTCGCCCCTCCGTCCATCGCCCCTCCGTCCATCCATCCATCCATCCATCGATATTAACATTTTTTTAAAAACTTTTCTCAAGAACCCCTTAGCGCATAGGTATGCCATTTTGCAGATGTCCTAGGCTTGGTCTATTCTAGATTTGTTCATGGTATCATCCTCGAAGCTAGGGGAGGTTCTTCGAATGTTTGTTAGATGTTTGTATTTTTTCTTAAAATCTTCATAAGAACCGCTTATCACAGAGGTTTGCTATTTGGCAGATATAGTCCTTGGGTTAGTATTTTTCAGATTTGTTCAGTATCTGGTCATGGGAGCAAAGGGGGTAATTTCTATCAACTTATTTGTTTGAAAATCTTTATCTCCATGTTAATTTAAAGCGAGGGTCTGCCATTTGGCAGATATTTTCTGTGTAGTTCTCATTCAGATTTGTTTAGGGCATCTCTATTTTTAGGCAATTGGATGTAATTTCAGCCTAGGTTTTTTTCCCTAAGTCTGTATTTACTTTTTTTGTCTTGTTTTCTTTATCCTCTTGTCTTGTTTCAGTATCGTAATGTGTACTGTCACGTCTCTTGTTAGCTCACCTGAGCTTATGCTCGGTGACCTTTTCTGATCAGAGTTGATCCGGCGTGCGTCTGTCCATTCATTCGATGTTAACATTTTCTTAAGAAATCTTTTCAAGAAGCGCTTATCACAGAGGTCTGCCATTTGGGAGATATTGTCATAGGGATGGTCTCTTCTAGATTTGTTTATTGTATCATCATCGCAGCTAGGGGAAGTAACTTCTGCCGATGTTCCTATTTTTTCTTCAATCTTCTCAAGGATTGCTTATTGCAGAGGTCTGCCATTTTCCAGATATTGTCTCAGGGTTGGTCTCTTTTGGATTTCTTCACGGTATCGCAGATAGGGGAAGTAACTTGTGCCGATTTTCGCATTATTTTTAAAAAATCTTCTCAAGAACTGCTCATTGCAGAGGTCTGCCATTTGACAAATATTATCCTTGGTGGCTCTTATAGATTTGTTCATGGTATCGTCATTGCAGCTAGGGGAAGTAACTTCTGCCAATGTTCGCATTTTTTTATTAGAAAATCTTATAAACCGCTTATTGCAGAGGTCTGCTATTTGGCAGATATTGTCCTTCGGCTAGTCTCTTCTAGATTTGTTCATGGTATCGTCATTGCACCTAAGGGAAATAACTTACGCCGATGATTGTATTTTCTCTTTAAAAATCGTCTCAATAACCGCTTATCGCAGGGGTCTGCCATTTGTCGGATATTGTCCTTGGATTAGTATCTTTTAGATTTGCTCAGCATCTCGTCATGGGAGCAAAGGGGGATAATTTCTATCGACTTTTTAATTTGAAAATCCTTATCTCCTTGTCAGCTTAGTGCAACGGTCTGCCATTTATCAGATATTTAGATTTGTTTAGGACATCTCTGCTATGGCAATTAGATGTGATTTCAGCCTAGGTTTTTTCACAGATCCTAGTTTTGGTGTCGTAATGGGTATTGTCGGGTCTCTTTGGCCTCTTGTTTTAGTGTCGTTATGGATATTGTCGGGTCTCTTTGGCTTCTTGACTTGTTTCAGTATCGTAATGGGTATTGTCGGGTCTCTTTGGCCTATTGTCTTGTTTCGGTGTCGTAATAGGTATTGTTGGGTCTCTTTGGCTTCTTGTCCTTTTTTAGTATCGTAATGAGTATTGTCGGGTCTCTTTGGCCTCTTTTTTTTCTCGTTCAAATATCAAGGTTCTTATTTCAGGTCTTAAGGCCTCTTGGGCATCTAATTTTTGATGTCAAGCAGTTTCCTTGTTGTCTTCTCGTTCTAATATCAAGATGGCCTCTTATTTTGTCTTTTTTCCTTGTGAGCATCTTGAGGCCTCTTTGACCTCTTGTTTGTTGATACCATAGTTACAACATTCTTAAAACCATAGATACAACATTCTTGATACCATAGTTACAACATTCTTGTGTAATGGTTTGTGGAAATCTGTTGCTGAATTTTGTTTGGAGCGGGTAGCTATGTTCATTTCCCATTCTCAATGCATTGTGGACATTTACCTTTCACATGCAGTATATCCATCCTTATCTCGTCTGCCCCCATCCATCTTTAGAGATGATGGTTGTGCGAGGAGTTTGCAGTGTCAGGTGCTGCAAGATCAGCTGTGGCTATGCAGGCCAATGTCGGAGTGGAGTGACAGTCCCTGGATCGGATCAGCTGCCCTTGCGTGTGGCTCTCTTCTGCTGCCAGCGATTTGTGCGATCGGCATGCTCCTCGGTCCTAGGCAAGGCTCTCCCATGTTTCCTTATTAATTGCCGCACCTCTCATGTCCCGTTTGCACGAGTCTTTAAGGGAGAGTAGCTCGACCGTGGAACCTGGAACTGGCTGCAAACTCGCATAGAGTTGGTCCTTTTGTGTGCAATCGTCGTCCATTGCTTATATTTACCACTATATCACAGTCTGTTATCAGTTTGGACAATTCATTCAATTCTGTATTCCACCCGTATCTTTATGAATATCTTTTTCTATCTTGTATTACTGTGGTGTTAAGATTTCATATGAGAATAAATCTGCTATGAAGCCAAGTGAACAATACAATATACCATAGACAGATTTCATGACAAAGTAGCTAACCAAAAACAGATTGATGTTGAGCAACTGGCGTAGTTATTGGTTACCAGCCTAACATTAACTAGGCAGCCTTTTGTAGGTGAATTATGACCGGAACCAATTACCACTTGCAGTGCAAAGTTAGGGATGCCCTTGGTGACTGATGACATGGTTTAGTAACATGATGACATGTAGTTAAATATGTTACCATTCTCAGGTTGAGGCATTCTGCACATGGTAGATTAGTTATGTATCTTTTCTTAGTATTCGTTATTTCATTGTTTCATTGTGTCATTTTATATAATTTTTAATCAAATTCTGTAGGTTATAATTTTTAATTAAATTCTGTAGGTTATGATTTTTAGTTAAATGGACACGTATGTGTTAGAAATTACATTCTAAGTTCAATAGGATATGCTTATCTAAAAGGGTTAGAGTTTATATAATCCTGGGCACTTTTCAGCATAATGCTATAGTTGCATTATCTTGAATATTCTACCAAGTATGGGTAGTGATAAAATGTATTTAGTAATTTGTAGTAGTCTGTGTTTATAGTAAGTGCAGAGTAGATAGATGACCAATGAAGTGTGTATATGTGTGGTTCCTGATGCAACTAGATGGTTTGTGTTTATTTTACGTCCGGTCTCTTTTTTCTATGGCAATAGCTTTATGAATCTAGTGAGGGCATTTAAAGGTGTATTTGAGTGAACTGTATTATAAGTGTAGGCAATTCAAACCGGTTATTTCTCCAGGGCTTGGTGGCTCATACATTGTGAATCAGCGATGCATGCAGTGAAGTATTGAAAGTATTGAGAGCTGATTGTTGCGCTGTCTAACTGTCCAACGACCCGAGTAACGGCGTATATGAACCGCTATCATCTTGGTTACGCCAGCATTCTCGTCATCTATGGCGGTGGAGTTATCCTATTAGTAGTTACCCTTCCGTGACTTAAGTACTGTGTGCATTCATTGCACGTATGTAATATAGAGCTTAGAGCAGAGTGTAGCCAAGCTAAGATACTTGATACCTACCTGTGATTATGTACACTTTATCAGTTAGCGTGAACTGAGGTAGTTCAAATGCAACATATATATAATATATATACCGTTATACTACATTTCGTATTGTCTTGTAAAACTTTGTCAAATCTATTAGTTGTTTTTATTAACTGTGAAAATTTTAGTTCCGTACACCTTTTCTTTTTACTCATTGATAGTAATTCCAAAAATTTATAATTTTTGGTTTGTATACAATGCTTCAATTAATACCAGAGATCATATTTCGAATAGATATAATTGTAACTTAACTTGATTTATTATATTGCGCCATCATGAGTGTACACTCAGCGGTATTGATTTTTTCTAGCTGCGTTATTGTAATTGAATCATAACGCCACTGAATACTTAAAAGCATATGTGAACAATGAATGCGGTAACAAATACATCGGAGAATGTAAAACAGGAAGTTATTCGGACTTTAATGAAGAAGGTAGCAAAGCGCAGTTGCTCTAACAATTCCATAGAGTGTCGTAACAAGCTCAACTTACCAGTGTCTTACCCTAAGAACTTAATTCCATATGATGGGTTTCATTCTCAGATTCCACCCCTTGTCCCAGTAAACACGCTATTTTCCAGCGGACCGCCACCTCTTGTATTAGCTTCTGACTATGTGGCAGTATCACCAATCTCTCCTCTACATTCCCCATCAGCCCTTCATCAGTCTGTATTATTATGCGAGTCGGCCCGAACAAGTGGCCCATCTCCATCCATCACTAGCACTGACCAATATTTACATGATACTTGTATAAATCAGTCGCTACAACAATGTAACTCATCTTCTCAACCCGATCATGAAGTTCCGCTAGATTTAACTGTATCCGTTTTGGATTTATCTCATAAAAGTTCACGACGTGTGACTTCTACATCAGACTTACCTCTCCTCACATCACCCGGTGACAGTTCTGACTACCCCAAACTCAAGACTAAAATCATACAGCGATATAGTAAGTCTTCTCCATTATAATAGTTACTGTCTTTTAGTTAAAATGTACTAAATCACTCGTGTTCATATTTCTTTGTATTGAGCTATGATTTGTAAATAACAATGCGAAACATGTTATTGTTGTGCCAAATGACCAGGTATAGTTAATATTTTGAAAATCTGTTAATTGTTTAAAATTTTTGGAATTTTAACATGTGATTTTTTTACGCCAATGGCCAACTATACTTAGTAATCAAATTTTGGGAATTTGTTAAGTTTTAAGTTTAGTTAGAAAATTTAATTTTTATATGTAATTTAGGTATAAATATTTAGATATGTGATTTTAATATATGCTGCTTGTTGTTCCATGCTAACTTATCTCCTTAGACGATCCATCAGATTCTATGCGTAATGCAAGAGTAACTGTTTTTTAAATTTTCAGTTAGTAATGTATAGAGATGTTTTGTTTCATTTCTTTAATGTGGATTAATTAATCCCCATCTTGAGCAATACTAAATCACACCGATTATCCATTATGCATGAGTATTCAGTTTCATGACATATGATTATTAGTAGCCCACAAATAATACTTGGGTATCTCGCTAAAACTCAGTCGAAATAATCTAATCTTAATAAAAACTATAAAGATAAAGGGCAACCACTTTTATATAGACTAACTGGTTTATTTATTACAAGCCTCCGCATAAGCAGTATGCTTCAGTGGGTGATGAAAGTGGAATTACCACGCAGGTATATATACACAGGGGGTAATGCACAGCTGTCCAATGAAAAGACGAGAAAAACTGACAAAAGAATTTGATAACAAAGTACACAGTTAGGAACAATGCGATAACAGCGGTAGCAATAAGGTTTTTCACCTAATTTAAAATAATTATAAGGTCTGATTTATTTAAAAAATCAAATCCAGAAAACAGTTTTGAGAACATTATAAAAATGCCAAGTGACATTTAAGGGAAAGCACAGCATTTGGAGGGTGTGGGGGGGCTGTCCATATTTCTTTTACTTAACATGCTCCCTACTGCAATCTGGAGCATATTTATAGCAAAATGATATCTTCATAATGACCAAAATAATTCGCCTACTTCATCAATATATATATATTCAAAAAATTTCGATTTCAGTAGATGAAAATGTAAAGTTAGTTGGCTAAAAATTCAGACCGGTAGTTTTAGGCTTTTCTAGATTATCATGTTGACATTTAACGAACTTATTAAGACAAATAAGCAGTAAATCTGACCTATATTGAACACCGCCGGAGATGACTTCGCCCGCAGATTCCTAACCTCGCTCGCTAATGTCTGTTATATACCGATATATACATAATGCCATAATTAATATTTTGGAACGGAGAAACAATACAATTAGGTAGTGCATTCAGTTATAGTTATACATCCATGTCTGCTGTCATTATTTATCTACATAATTGTAGTTGTATTTGATGCCTCAAGCCCTTACCATACTTGCTCCACAAGTCAGGTATCCAGGCTTAGCCATTAATTATTCAGACATCTTCATAGCTACTTAGTCGTTTTCTCCTGTTGTCATATACTCATGCAGCAAGTACCATATAACCGCAATATAGTTCAACTGGTCGTATAAGGGGACATAAATTTTCTGGCTTTTGTTGACAAAGGGATCATCGTGGTCTATCCACATTTCTTAAAGAGAGCGACGGTCATCGGAAACTGCGTAATTATACATTTTTCATAATTTCTTCAGTCCATAAAGATAATCGAAAATACTTTAAGAAAACAGAGTTAACGTATTACTCGAAGTGGGACATTTGGGATCAGTTTGACTTATACGGCAGTATATACTGTGAGCCATTTTTTCCAGATCATGATGCCACAGAGCTAGTAAATCACTTCCATTTTCAGCTATATATCCATAAAGGGAGATTAATTAAAAATGACATACATTCCTACATTTTAGTAATCTGTACTTACGAGCAGCTAGTATAGTGGTTAGAGTGTTTGACTTTGAATCCAAGGGTCCCTGGTTCAATTCCCGCTGTAATCAGTATATTGACTGTGGCATTTTTCGTCCTAAAAGCACCTTAACCCTTTAACCCTTTATCGCTCAAGTCGGCCGATTCCATTTTCATCAAAATACTCAAGTCGGCCGTAACTGCCCGATGTTTATTCATGAGCTATGACACGTTCGTGATTAGTATAATGTTTCGTAACGTCCAATGGTTAGACATGTGGGCCGTATGAATATGTAAATTGGATGACGTATATAGGTCAACATACAACTTGGGATGACCGGGAAAATAGGTTGAGCGCAAGATGAAAATCGGTCATTTCCTGTTTTAGCTGTCAGCTGCGGGGAAGAGGCTACCGGTAATTATACTAAATTAGGCTAAATTAGATTAAAATTGGCGCGAAAGTAGAAACAAAAGACGTTTGGGCGGTAATTTAGTCATATCCATTTATCAGTCGTTGTTCATCGTGTTTGGTCACGTTTGAATTTTGATCACTTATGCTAAGTCAAATGTGTAGATGTTCATAACTGAGTTGAATGGCTAAGTAAATATGTCAGAATCTGATAATGATAGCGATTTTAGTGGCTTTGACGAAACTGTATCAGATATAGCAGTCAGTTCAGTACACAGCTCCGATTTATCAGATTTTAATCCGAATGTATCTGACGATGTCGATATATAGATCTTGAGTGGTCGACTAACTTCCACAATGTTTTTGTGGAGACATTTACTGGTAATCCAGGGCCAATGAATTTAGACAGAGACAACGTTGTGGATAGTACTTACCCAATTGACTATTTTTTGCTACTATTTACTGAAGACATTATTCATAACATAGAGGTTGAAACTAACAAGTATGCTGCAGTGTCAAGTTCGTAGAGGCCCAGACCTGCGTTGCACTGATACTAATGTCGAGGAGATTATTGTCATTCTATGATACCATGTGCCATCACAAAATATGTTTGTTTTAATACTTCTAATTAGTTCCTAAACATGTTTTACACAAATCCTGAAAATTTGAAGTGAATTGTGCAATGAATAAAAAAGTTATGCATTGGATGGTATAATTATTCTCAAATGGGCACTATGTGTAAATATAATAATGTGAGGATACAGGATGGGCACTGTGCTAAAAGCGAGGGTCAAAGGGTTAAACCCCACTGCCCATCTATGTCTGGGTAGTTGTTGGAGTGTGGTTCTGTCAGGGGCTTTTACCCTCTAGCGTTTGCTGTGCTTCAGATGCTCTATATATGATCTCTATGTCGCTTACCTCCCCACTATGTCGTCATCTCATTGTAAATAAACACGAACTTATCATAGACTTAGCGGACTGTGCGACATATGTAGTTCATATGTAAACATTTAGAACCAGTGTTTTTCCCCCACCCCATATAAGTGAGGCTATTCAGATTGTCGTGTTAACCACATTAATAGGCTAGCATTGTAAAGGGCTTATGATGGCCGATCACAACGATTACTTCGGTAATCAGCCTAAAAATACATACATACACACACATAGAATAATGGAAGTATTACACCTAATTAAACGATTTTATTTAATAATTATACGGACCACAAATACTCCCCTCACGCGTATGTGGTTAGTTTGAGACTAAAAACATCGAAAGCAATCGCAATATTTTCGTCTTTGTGTTGACGTGTCACGCACGGTTTTTGCTTGCGTGTTTGGTAACATCTGGGCGGTTTTCAACGGACCTAGAAAGGTATCGATCCGTGAAGACAGAGGTGGGGGCGACGCTGCGGTTATAACACAAATTCGCCGATTTGGCTGTGTTTACTTGAGATCGACATTACCTGTTCACACACTATCGAGCATCTAGATGTAAATATTCATTACTTGTCAATGTATATATCAAGTATTTTTACTAGTCAAATGGCCAACTTAAATTTATTCGTCGCTTTCTCTCCACCCAACCGTTTAACGTTGCTCTTTCATTTATTCGTATTTTCCCCCATCGGATTGATCTCCGAGGTGAGTCGTGTCTATTTCGACTTTATTGCAGCAAACTCAAGCAATCTGCATCTATAGGTTTCTAAAAATCGATCGTTTGTCTTAAACGTTACACCTTTAACTCGTTTGAGGACAGTCATTTTCATCATACCATGGTCACCAGCAGGTTGAACGTTTGTTATTAGGCTAGATTTACCTGTGAACCACCTTAGTTTAACTGGTGTGTAAATGGCCTATAAGTTAACGAAGACAACGGATTCATCCGTCTTGTTACATACGTGCATTGACATGGGAAATAATCTGATAATCGGCATCTAATAGTACCAATTATTATCCCCCATGCGTTCTTTCCCGTTAAAACCAACATTATCACGTCCTCACAAGAAATTCAAAGCCGGAGGGTTTTGATGACGATGTTTTTTTAGCTGACCATGCTGACATCAAATGTGACACGTAGCTTGCAGGCGATAGTTTTAACAAGCGCCAAATGCAGCCGACATCGTCTCTCTACGGCTGTGTAATAAAAACACAAAATACGCACAAACTATGCCATTTTTATTATATTTGTTCTACTCTTTATTTTACTCATTCGCGAGTTTCATGTAGTTACGTAATAGCCTCCCCTCTTCGTGACAAATGACGTATCTTTTGAAGGTTCAGTACGAGACTATAGTAGACTATACTGATAGTACTGAATAGTAGTTCTTTAGAGATCGTTATACATTATAGACAATACAAGTGAAATTGCACATTGGGGTAGTCGGTGCATTGGTTTAGAGTGGGTGACTTTTGTGCGAGAGCTTGCGACTTGCGAGTCAAAGTCAGCACACACACACACACACGCACGCACGCACGCACACACACACACACACACACACACACGATGTTTTATCCACGCCTCCTCAACAACAGATGAGCAAGATTTTCACGCATGTGTATTGAGAAGATTTGTGCTGAATTGAGCTATAAAATTTCCCCGGAAATTATGAAGCAACATTTCAGGGGTAACTGAAATTTCCTCGATTCCTAGCGCTAAAACTTCGCCTTTATCTTTCATCCCCTAGGATATTGATATAAGAGTTCTGTTTTAACATCAGTATGGCTGCCCAGAAGGAAATCTAGCATAACACTTTTTATTATCATGATATTAATTGGGTAGCCAATGTGGTTCTCTGAATAGCTGGAAACAAATGCACAGAAAAAAAATCTTAAAACGGTGTCAAGTATCTAAATGCGCAGGAAAACGCTTGCCCCTGTAGCTCAGTTGGTAGAGCATCAGACCCATTATCTAGGGGTCGTGGGTTCGAGTTCCATCAGAGGTACAGGTTTTTTTCTGTGCATTTCTTTCCAACTTTTTCTTATGTACTTATAGGTAACTGGTAAAGGACCCACAGATGACGGGATGACGCCAAAAATCTCCAGTAAACCTCGACACGTCATCCAACAGTTTATCGCGGTGCCCCAACCTCCGCTCTTCGTGCACCCCGCGATGAACGTCACCGTAGAGTACGTCTGCATCGCTAAGAAAACCATAGGCGTCGATATCGTCGTTATAAGGGGTCGTCGAAAAACAAAAACGTTGTTGTTGGCCCGAAAAACTTGGCCCTGTAGTCCTAGTCAAGAAAGAAGAACACAACGCGTCGCTTTAACCGTAGATTCTCACCATGTTTATCAACCTGTGTATTTGAATCGTTACAAATTTACGTCGGATAAACCCGAATTAAGGGTCTGGATGATCGGGCAGAGCAGCATTCAGATAAACAGCGCGGGTATTTACAAAGCCGCGCAGATCAAGAACGCGTACGATTGTTTGCTGATTCCGGCACACGCGAGACCGTTTCGACCCGGAGCGTGTGTCGTGTGGGACGTGATGGTGAAAAGAATGAGGGCGTCCATCAACGCCCTCTATGGCATCTGCCGCAAAGAAAGTGGTAATCTATTACAATAAAATAACTGCGCATGTGTTAGAGGTCTTTTTCATTTCCCATGTACTTTCATGTATTATATGTAGTATTTCACGTACTGCGGTCAGTTTTTTAATCTCATTCAGCGACGTTGTTTTTTATTCACAAGGTTGTGTAGTACATGTCATAACAGAAATCGACAAAGCTACCTTCTAATAAAAATATTTTTCTTACATTCAGTACCTAATTGCTTTTATCAGAAAGTTTTTGTTAAGGTTATATCTCATGAAAAGCTACGGGCGTTATCGATTACCGGCTAATTAATGCAGTCTATAAAATGCTACTTGCTCTCTGTAACAGCCATAATTTTACGAGAAATTATAAAATTAGCGTGAATCTGAGGCATTCTAGTACCAAATATGTTAACAGGACCGTCCTATCAAGAGGTAGGTTATTAATCACAATGCAATGTCTTCAAATTTTATTACCTCTCATTTATGTGTAGAATTCGATAATCGATAATCCGTGTAAATAAATAAAACGCACCCAGACGGAGAGCGCGGAATTTAGACGATTACTCAGCTCTCTGGGCACTTGTAGGTAAATAACTATGGCGACAGCTTGACTTCGGTTAAAGCTGAGTGAAACGATATTATTTAAGACGCATCAGTCTCTTACGCCGTCGGTTTATAAGTCATTCGAATAGTTAGTTGTCATAGGTGCCAGCAAGCCTCTCATATGTTTACTTTCCGAGATCTTACGCACGTCGCCACGTCTCATTGACAGTTTTTTACTCGTATAGTGCTTTCTCCCCATTCTCACATCTTTGGTAGCATCTTTGAGTATTTTTTTACTCAACTAACCTGGTTCTTCCATTATCGAATAAAAAAAAATTAATATGATATCATTAGCCCTTCAAAATATTTATTTACGCCTGGAGTCGATGAGAGTATCTTCCATCAAATATCTTACCCAAAGAAACAGCGGCAAAACGCAATTTTGTTCTTCCGCCTTCCTAGTTGTGGGCCGGCTTTATAGGCTACTAATTAGCTCACTCCATTCTCGTTTGTCTAGCAAACACGCACACTACACGATAATATTCTCTGCTATAATTACTTGCGTCGATTAATGATCAGAAACCGTCCTGGTTCTGCAACACCCCGCCGTGTCGACTGGCAAACACTACGGACTGATCACAACGTTTCGTCCCTACGACACGCCGTACTTAGAAAAGTCTCGCCATCACCGTCTCACCGACCCGCGGTTAGTTATGATAGCGTTTGACATTGACCATGCGGCTGTACAGCAGCGTACGTGACGCTCTTCTGAGACAGACACCCCAACCACAATCGCAATAGTCCTTATATTGATGTGTTTGGTACACGTTCACACTGACCATGTGGCTATACGTGGAGACCTACTGTGAAAGACAGTTCTGTAGCCTAATGTACCACCATAACAGTCTGCATATTGATGTGTTTAATACAGGTTCACAATGACCATGTGGTTATACGTGGAGACCTACTGTGAACGACAGTTCTGTAGCCTAATGCACCATCACGACCGCCATTCTCGGCTTCTTACTCCCGCCATCTTCATCAACAAACAGGGTAAAATCATTGCCAAATCAAGGATTAATTGAAGGTTTATTGCAAACACCACGCATACCGTATTACTCCCTTTTTTATCTAACACAAAAGAAATGCCCGATTACTTTTTATATCTACGGTAAATTCTCCAACAGTATTCTCCAACAGGTGTGTAGCCGACAAAATGGCCGACTTCGTTTTTGTTAAGACAATAACATTTGAATGTAATTTAATAACAATTGAAAGTAAAAACGTTCCGCTAAGCTCGGTTATTATCACTAAAATGGACAATTTTCCAATCATTACAGCGCATGCGTTATGTACTATTTTTACCAAATACACTCGGATCTTTCTAATCCACACACACAAAGGTAATCGATATTTTCTGCCATTTACAATAAGTGATTGATAAAAACTTAGCTTACATATAGTTTTTGTATATTAGTAATATCGCTAAGACAACGAACATCAACATTATATGAGACTATTTCTACGGTAAAACTACTGTCGTTACAGTATTCTCCCACTGGTGTGTAGACGACATTATGGCCGACTTCGTTTTTGTTTACACAATACCGTTGAAAGTAAAAACGTTGCTTATAAACTCGGTTTTTTATATTAGTAATGTCGCTAAGACAATGAGAAGAACTGCAGCAATCAGCGCACGCAGTATGCCACCTTATCCGTCATACCTGATTAGCAAATGAAGAATATATTTCTTTTATGCGTTACGGAGTGGGAAATGTTACAGGTAACATCCACATTCAGATATCGCTAGAAGACGGCACCTCCTACGCCAATCTAACGCCGTTCACTCTCCCCAAGTTTGAATGGATTCTTCTCATATTCACTTTTCAAACGACCAAGGTACAATCTAATCTAATATATATATATATATTTTCAGTATATTGTCAGTAAAATTGGCCCTACCATTCATAACAATGAACAATCACAAAGTAATGTTGAAAAATTACCTATAGTGTAATATGCTATATAAATGCCATTTATAACACTTTGGCGGTCCATAACTAAGAATGCTATAATATTCCTGTGTATCCTGGTTTTCACAAAGTGGACATAAATTGCCTCATATTGATAGATGACTGTAATAAATTGTTGGTATTAGTAATAACTTATGGTATTGGTATGACTTAGATGTCATACCTTATATATCATACGTTATATTGCGTGTCATATACCATAAATTAAATACCAGAAGATATGTAGCAGAGGTCTTATACCATACATTTTATGTGATAAGTTACATGCAATAGATTATATACGATACATTTATACCATACCATATATAAGACAAGTTATATATCGCAAGTATTATACCATACGTTATATTTAATGTTTTGTTCTTACTTTATAGTGGACCATGACGGTGCACTACGGACCTCGATTGACATCCCCCCACTACGCCACGTTCACCTACGTCGCGGATGTCTACGACAGCATCGGACAACGAAAACGGTGAATATTTCAGCACACCTCAGTATTATACAAAATTGAAACCGTAGTCAATTTTCGACAGCTACATACCATTTTTACCCCGTTAGATTATTTTTGTGCAGTTATGCTAATTTTTGTACCATTAGACTTTTGTCCGTAATGTTTACTGTAGGAGGCTTATATATTCTTTGGGTAAATTCAACGACGCAAATCGATCAATGGATGAAGGAATGAATGACGGGACTATATATA
>WURV02153303.1:0-16924 GCA_011762755.2 Epimenia babai
GATGACATCGACTCTCAGGTCAACAAACTCGTTTGTTTCATATTGTTCTATGATGACATCGACTCTCAGGTCAACAAACTCGTTTGTTTCATATTGTTCTATGATGACATCGACTCTCAGGTCAACAAACTCGTTTGTTTCATATTGTTCTATGATGACATCGACTCTCAGGTCAACAAACTCGTTTGTTTCATATTGTTCTATGATGACATCGACTCTCAGGTCAACAATCTCGTTTGTTTCATATTGTTCTTTAAGAAACCGAGGATTATGTGATGGTAATAGGGGGAGCCAATGTGGGTCTATGAATAGACGAAGAGAAATGCACAAAAAACTATATATCTGATGGGAATTGTCCCATCAGAGGGTATAGGAGGTTTTTTCTGTACATTCCTCTTCGTGGCTTATGAGCATTTATTGGGGGTGCACAGATAACAGCCCATCAACAATTACTGTTCTCGAAGGAAAAATAATTTCAATGATTATTACTTTCAGTCAGAAAACTAGTCACTTAGAAATGGTGAAATAATGGACAATTTAGCGAGGTGGCAGGTTAAGGTCAGTGATTGGTCAATAAAAATGGTCGCTATGTACGTCATTCTGTGGATAAAGTGTATTTATTTTATAAGCTCGAGCTTCCGGTTTATCCATATCGGGTATTACCTACTGATTCGATCATATAGATTAAACGGCTCCCAAGAATTGGGTTTTCCCTTATCATTTTGCCCACGAGCTCTCTTCAGTTTAGAGAACGATCACGGCTATTGACGTCGAAATATTTCCGATGACCTCGCAGTTATAACCCAAGACATTGTTCAGACTACTTAACGAGCTGAGAGGTGAGCGTCGCCACATCATGACAACAAGTTTACACGACGCGGGATATATGCTAAAACTGACTATATATTTGTATAATGCGTAGTTAGAGATGCGTAAGGGTGACCCCTTGCTGTGTTGCCCGGTGTTTTCTGTCTCGGATTGCCGATATGTTCCATCCCTTCACTGCCCATGGAAGCGGAGACGATCATGAAGAGTAATTCCAGAACCACTGCAGTCCTCAGGGCCAAGAGGATATTTTGAAGGATCCAAATACGACGATCATTTCATAATTACTCAAAAATGACTTAGTAATTCAGCCACATAATCTTAACTAAAAAATTGGACAAACATTAAGCAATCACTGACCCACATGCTTCTGACTTGACGTGGTTATTAGTTAGGTCAGTCTGTGACAGGCCAACAATGGCCGAGGACGCGAACCAGGATTCGACTTATATTTACATACATATATTATCATTGTACGATTCGGAATTGATTTTGTTCCTTTATTAGCCGGTACGACGTGTACCATGCCAGGTCAACTAATAGGTTGAAATAAAAAGATAACGCCGTGTGACAAGCTCTCTAAGTATAATATATACCTTTGAGCAAAAGGTGCACGCCATGACGGATGTTTGCTGTCGTACTGACATTGGAAAGGCGTTTACAATTTTAGGCCTGTGCTGGAGAAAGAGCACCGATCAGATGTATTAAGATGGCATGGTTTTACCATACACGTGTATGTATCACATGACCGCTGACGACGTGGTGGAACGTAGAATGTAAGAGGCTAATGAATATATCCCGGCCTAAGGTTATAAGACCAAGAAACATACAGACGTTCAAACTCGATTCACTCATGAATCCGAAGCCAATGAAGACTGATTAACGAAGAAGTAAAACTTCCCCACGTCACAATATGACATGCTGTGTTCTGGACACGACAAATACGATCCATGAAAACACACGGACATCCGATCGCTACATTACGGTAATCTAGTTTTAACGCCACCAATGAATGAACAACAATAGCGGCCACAGATCATGCGACATATAAGCGTACATAGCCATGTTGTAAGAGACGGGCCTGGTCTATTACTTTATGTTTTTGTATAGTAGATTGTGATGGAATTTTCGGCAAGGTTACGTGCCTGAAATAACAAGGCTGCCCCTTAGCAATCGTCACTTTAGCCGACTGGACTGTTGAATGTAGTACACAATAATGTGGTGTAAGTCTCATACGCCGCTGTCGATCACTTAATAAATTCTCGTTCATTGATTTCTTCAACATTTTAAATTTAATCACAGTTTTAACTTTCAGTTTCAATCTTCAAAACAGATACAACTCTCAGTCTTTCAGATGTAGGTACAAGAGTGGGTAGCCATGTTTGTCTAATGTACGTAACATAAAACATTAATAGCAACGCCTGTAGGCTATCTAGTTTTAGAGATCACAGGCTTTCACTATAAGCTTTATCAGGATCATCCGATGTACTGAGTCGACATAAATCTTATTAAACTCTTCTATTATTAGTCTAAATTTCTTTTCATGCTTTTGTAGCACATAACCCAGTTGTGTCCTATATTTTAGGAAAACCAGTCTATCCTTCATCTTCTGTCAAATCAGCCACAACCATGATACTCCCCCTTCTTGCTCTGTATGCGACCCTCATCTCGAACGTCAAGCAACAAACCTCACTTGAACTCTGCCAACACAGATCAGATCCATCCCAAAAGTCACTCTAAATCAAAATGCAGAAATCAAAACCATCATCACAAAAATAATGTCAGTGACCTCTGAAACAAGTGTTAGAAATCTGGCTGTCATCTTCGACCAGTCACTGTCCATGGAAAAACAGATAACAGCGAGATTACTGAGAGATTGGCATTCCACCACATCAGAATCCTTTCCAAAATACGCCACTATCTTGATGGACAAACAACAGAAACGCCGGTTCACGCATATGTAACATCACGTCTCGATAACAATGATGCTACACTCTATCAGATTTCTGCTCACCTTATGAAACGCCTTCAACTTGCTCGAAATGCTGCAGCTAGACTAATCTTCAAAATTAAAATTAAAATCCTCAAACATCGGCTTCCAATACACCAGCGCATAATTTTCAAACTTCATATTATAACCTATAAATGCATGCATCCATCATATGGCTCCATGGTACCTCTGTGACATTGTGACACTACACACGCTTGGTCGTCCAGGTACTCGACCAAAGCTGACGACCATTGAAGACCCCTTTTTTCTAAAAAGGTTCCAACATTATGAAATAAGTTACCAGAAACAATTCAAAATGCCTTCAAGCGTTTACTTAAAACCCATTTGTTTTAAACTCTTATGTCTACTGTTCACTGTGTCTAATGTTGGTACATATTTTTTCAGCTATGTAAATTGGGGCTTTGGAGACAATTTAAAGTTAAAATGTGTCGTCATTAAAATCGTTATATCTTATAATCGACCGCACACCTGCCAAAAACACGAGACAATCAACATGAAATTGCAAAGAGCAATTTTCTAACAACAGAGTGCTGGGGAGGGTTAATAGTCTATTGAACGAGAAAACATCCTACGATAACATATGAATTGAAGGGTAAATTGGAGCATCTTTTCTTCAAAACTAACGGATGTTTATTGAAACGGCTTTTACCTACACAAGGAATGCTTTATCAGGTGAATGAGTGAGAAAATACAAAACACACCTTTACATATATAACGCAAGTACAATGATATTGATATGCAGGTGGGTAAGACATAATTATTTAATATAGAAATGAATGATAAAGATGGATAATGTGGGATAGAAATAACAGCGAAGGCAATTGTAAGAATGAGTACATTATAACAGCATCTTCAGTTGTGCAGTTTACAAGTCGATTCTCCTGTGTCGATGAGGGTGTTAGATCCATTTATACTGAAAGTTCGTGTGTATGTTATTTCATTTCGTAGTTTCTAAATGCAGGGTTAGTTTTATTCCTTGATTGGTCAAAACAGTGTTGGATTCATTACTTTGTCAATGCAGTGTTGGATTCATTACTCTGTCAATGAAGTGTTAGATTCATTACTTTGTCAATGCAGTGTTGGATTCATTACTTTGTCAATGCAGTGTTGGATTCATTACTTTGTCAATGCAGTGTGGGATTGATTACTTACTCGATACAGTGTTAGATTCATTACTTTGTCAATGCAGTGTTAGATTCATTCCTTTGTCAATGCAGTGTGGGATTGATTACTTACTCAATGCAGTGTTAGATTCATTACTTTGTCAATACAGTGTTAGATTCATTACTTTGTCAATACAGTGTTAGATTCATTACTTTGTCAATGCAGTGTGGGATTGATTACTTACTCAATGCAGTGTTGGATTCATTACCTTAGTTGGTCAGAGCAGTGTTCGATTCCATATATGGTATTTGGCAATACATTTAGGACACAGGAGTCTGTTCGTTTATTCAGAGTTAACAACATAGTTACTAACTTACATAGATATAATGATACAATAACATAGTCGGTAGAATTTTCACAAAATTGCCTCTCTCCCTCCCTCCCTCTGTGTGTGGGCGTGTTTCATGTGGTGACATTCATGAGAATAGACTTCAGGTTGATTGTGAGGAACGGTTGATCGAGAGAAATCGACCTCAACAGTTCCTGGATCGCCGTTACTATTGTGTACACCTCGAAGTATTTTCTGTTGCTTCTGTAAAAAGATGTGAAAAAACGAGAGGAATGATACAAATGTGCGATTAACATTCACGTATCAGGAGTCTCAGCTAGGAAATCTCACCTGAGGAGACTCACTTGACAAATTAACCAAAACATCAAATCAGTAATAAGGGTACACATGTAATAATAATGATAATAATAAAGCTTTATTTAGAGTGCCAGATTATCCCTTTGTCAATAATGACAAGATGATGTCGACGACACTTTACAATGAAACTAGCTCAAAACATAAACTAACTGTATTGTATTGCGAGAATTTACATATGTATCGTTATTCAAGCATTGACCAACGATGTGTGTTGTTTCTGAGTTAATTGGTCCAGTTTATAGCTTGACTAACAAGACTCAAAATAACACGGCATTACTCGCGCTATCCTATATAAAGAAAAAATGGGGATAGGAAAATTTTTAGTGCTCTATTATAATTAAATGTCAGTCTCATGAACAATATTGCCTTGTTATATCCCTAAGATATATCTATAATAACCCGTTCCATGACAAATTTTTCTGAATATTCAAGCATGACAATCTCGCTCATTTGCTGTTGTGGAAGGTGGGGGAAAATATACTTGGTTTGTGATGGTTTGAACTGACGACCTCTGGCGTATGAAAAACCATGCTTCTAACCACAGCACCACGGACGCCGAGAGAGCTTTGCTACAAAATGTAGACGCAGCAACAAGACACAACAGACTTAACATGATGGCAGACGACTTGCTCGATGTACAACGCAACAGGGTGAGAAACGCACAGCAAAAAAATGTGCCTTTGTGAGGCCCTGAACAAACCGCTCTTCAGATATCTGTGTACACCGCTGGCAGGGCTGGGTATACGGACTTTATAAACATCGGTATGTTCTCAAAAGCATGTTAAATATCAAAAAGCCAGGAAGAAACTCTGCCCCATCACTCAATCGGTAGAGCATGAGATCAGTCATCCGGAGGTCAGTCCAGCATCAACCATAGACGAGGTTTATGCTGAGTATTTCTCGTCTATCAAAAAAGGTAAAGTACAACATTTATATACCACAAGTATCAGCCAAGAAAGGCTCTATTATATTCGTGAACGACTACGATGACCCCCTCCCTATATTAACACGACACGATCGAGGTAACGTAACTAACCTGATCTTGGACAGCTTCTGCAGCACTATACTCAGCTTCTCCAAACTCTTCGCGTCGATCGTCTGCGAGCGCATCGCCATGGCGACGGATCTGAACCACGCTTCGTTACCGCACGTCTCGAGAAAGTCGGGGAGGAAAGGCGTGTCTGAGGCCATTTGCAGAAAAATGTCAGCCGCACCGCTAAGCAAACCCTGCAGCGACACAAATAAGGACCTTCCCTAAACAACAGACACAGAATACATCAAACTATAGTTGTTTACCCCTTAGCACTCTGTGGACAACAAATTGTATTGCTAGAGCAATGTGATATACAGTTGCCAGTGTGGTCGGGGTTACCGTTGTTTTATCTTCTCATTCTTATATCAATAGTTACGGCTGGAAAAGTGAATATTGAGGAAATTTTACGATACGTGCAGGCATAACCTAGAACCGTTTGGGTCATCACGAGGCCTTCACAAAGCTAGATTGTATACCGTGGTATACAGTATACAGCCTGTACATAGCCTGTAGACGACTCGGCCTAGTCTACAAATTAATACTGGTCACGCCCGGTACAATTTAACTAGAATGACAATGTTAGAATAACCTTGTGAATGATAATGACTTTGTAGAAAATAATGACCTTGTGAATAATAATGACATTGTAAATAATAATAACCTTGTAAATAATAATGATTTTGTAGGGTGAGAATGACCTTACAAAACAATGATTGACCTTGTAAATTAATCATAATGACCTCATAAACTAATTATGACCATGTAAATAAAAATGACCTTGCGAATCAATCATAATGACTATTCGAAGAATAATGACCTTGTAAATAATTAGTGACCTTCTAAATTAATCAAAATTACTATGTGAAAATAATGTTTTTGTCAATTAATCATAATGACTTTGTAAATTATTGATAATGACCTTGTACATTTATCATAATGACCTTGTAAATTAATCATAATAACTATGTATATAATACTGACCTGTAAATAACTTTAAAATTAATTTAATGACCATGTAAATAAATTATAATGACCTTAGAAATTAATAATTACGACCTTACCTTGACCTTAAATTTTAACTGTAATAATGACCTTGTAAATTAATCATAATGACCTTGTGAATGGGCCGAAGAAATGGGAGAAATGTGGGTGTGGCATGGTAGTAGAGAAACAGCTCTTTACACAGGTCATTTTTTAGATCACTTCTGAGTGTGTCGAAGACATGCGCCAATATGTCGGCTGGTGATAATAAAGATAGAGTCACATTTCACGGATGCATAAATAAGCTTGCCTGTCGAAATAAAGCACCACAGTGCTCTATAACTCTGTGTTTATTAAGCAGAATAGGGGGTGGTTCCCCATATGTCTGGGGTGTAGCAGAATTATAGAACGAATCATATACAACGCATCATAACTCGTAAAGTCTGTAAACGTGAAACATAAGGTTGTATGTCTGAAGTAGTGAAATTACAAGTCGGAGTCGATCAATGAGCCTTCAAAACATACTGGAAAAGACTGAACCGGCAAATTAAAAAGACCTCAACGATGTTGCTGCCACGGACAAAATCACCGCATTCACCAATGTATAGTTCAGCCATTCTCAAGTAGGTAAAGCGAAACACAAATTCTAGTCAGGTGTTGGTAGAAAGTGGGAGTGAGTCTATGAAACAATTAAAAAAATATTATTCGATGTGAAGCATTAATATGCGATTCTCTGCAATTACAGATTGATTAGGGGGGGAGGGGGAAGGGCCAATATCGATAGACTGCCAACCCACACAGCGCAATCGGCTAAACTTGCGATAGTTGGTGATCATATACGGTGAGATGACGAACTAACGGAGGGGGTGTATGTATGTACTTATAGGCTGATAACCAAGGCAATTGCCATTTAGGCCATTCTAGGCCCTTTACAAAGCTAGCTTACAAATTGATATTAGCCTAATTTATAATGCTTGGGGAAACACCTCCTGTAAAAACCCACCGAGCCTCGACCTTTAACCCTTCAGCCACTGGTTCTGAACACCAATAGGCGGGCCAGATACATCGCAGACTCCGTTCAGTCTCTGATAGTTAATATTTATTTACAATGGGTTGACGACATAGTGGAGTGGTAAGCGATGTAAAGACACATCTATAGAGCATCTGACACACAGCCACGTCAGTGGGAAAAAGCCCTAACAGTATCACATTGGCAATAGCTACCCACAGATCCCTATTGGCATAGAAGTTTAAGGCAGTATCCGCCCGAAAAATGCCACCGGTAGTATACTGGTTAGACAGAGAATTGAACCGGGGATCTCTAAATTCAAAGTCAAACGCTCTAACAGCTAACTGCCCCCAATAGAGGGGTGTAACTATGCGTTAATGTTTTCATTATAAAACACATGACGATGCCATGATGACCCGCAGCAGACGCGGTTTTATGGATAACCTTCACCTTGCGACAGAGTCTTCAAAATAATGAGGCAGGACAGAAATCGCACGTGGATGTCTGGGCTACGAAAGAACATCTGCGTTTCTACCCGCTTCTCTGGCTCTCCGCTTTCCTGCGAACGAGTCGATCCCGCTTTGTACAGTTCGTCTCCGAGGCGACGCAGCGTTGAGACGAGGCTCGATTTCTGCACATAACCAACCAATGAAGATCAGAGCGAATAATTGAAAACAAACAAACAGCGATGAATGCTTGGTTCTGAGGTCCGCGAGTGATATTCTCCCCGGAACATCTGGCGGAGCTGATCAGCGTTTCTCTGGCCCTTATTCGGACATTGTCATACCTAAGATACGGAGCTAGGCAATCGTAAAGTGTGTTTGTTTATCCTTCCAGCCATTTCATGTCCTCATTTTATCTACCAAAATGGCTGACGAAATGGCTGGGCATAGTGTAGTGTCTGCTTAAAGCTACAATCAAATGACATGTTACCGACATTGTCAATATCAGCGACACTTCAAAAACTCTGCAAGAACCAACCATTGCAAAGACATCGAAGGCAACAATCTTGATATCTAGTACTACAAACTTACTAATGGGAGTGCTATCAATATTCAAAAAACCTTTCCTTTATATAACTACCACTAGATTCCCTCAATAGAATCGAATAACACGATTTATACACCGATTCTCTAAAACATCAGGATGGAGAACACAATGGGAACGAGATGCACCAGTGTGTATATATTTTGCATTAAACACCATATTTATATATATATATATATATATATACACATCTGATTTTTATGTATCAAAGGATTTGCCAAATCTTTTTCATTTGTCATATCAGATTTCTAGGTAAAATTTGGCGCATTTGCACTTACTAGCATGAACACTGGCGTGATCATACCTAAGCCCATATCAACCTCGATTCCAGGGCTCAGACCCAACTTTTTGCTATTGAACCAGATCGAATCATCACCCAAATGTCTCCTTCTCCAGTTTGTTTCATGCTTCAACATCACAATCATTCCGCTCGTGGTTTCATTATTCATACAGTGTTGCATAACAACTGCCTTTTTCATGTTGATAATTGTACATAGTTCAATAATCCCGCGTCGATAGCGCTAAATTACTTAATAATTCAGTGCCCATCGTTGCATTATCGCCGTCGACAACGACTGCCTTTATGGACTTTAAATAATAAACACTGAGAGGGGAGGAGGGCAGGCACAAGGGAAAAAACCTCGCCTCTGGCTATAACTTGAAATCATCATTCAAAATGATGAGTTGAATAGGGTCTTAAAAGAAATCCAGGGTGTCGAGCCAATTATTGCGATTCGTAGAAATTAATTTTTTTTGTTGCCATCCAGGTATGTTGCAAACATAGCCATCTTCACAATTGATATTACATGATTCACATGATAGGAAGCTAATTTACATACTAATGTTTGGGATGTATTTTTGGGCAAAGCACCTTAAAGTGTTACCACATGTCTATGTTTACTTTTATGTATCTATACGTAAACATATGCTCATATGCAATCTAATAGAATATACATTTATTACATCTATTGGGACATACAGGAGACATCAGAACAGGAGCCCCTGCCATGCATCTTTCAAAATCGTAAAAAATTAATAACATGCATATCTCGGTCCGGGGTGATCCGGGAAAGAACCCACCATTCACCTCATAAACAATTAGATTTTAAAATATTACCACCTCATGTTGACCTAAAGATGAGCATAAAAGATTGTGATTTTTAACGATGTTGCTCTATATTTTGGATGATTTTTCATGCGAAAGCCTGTCCCCTTTAGTAAGTTTGAGGAGAACATACTAGAAAAATGAAAACATCACTGCCATAAAGAAAATAGGATGCAAAAATATGCCCAAAGAATAATGAACAGAACTATTTAATTACTGTAAACATGTGGTGTGTACAGTATCTACGCTACAAAGTTGCCATGAACGTTTAATGTACAGCACATGTGGGAGCTTTTATTGGGTGATACTTATCAACGTCTATAAATGTTGTACTTAACCTTTTCTTAATAATACCATTTATTAAATTTAATAGGCTACAATCTGACAATATGACATGTAGCAAAGAACGAAAATAATTTTTGACATACAAGCTGATATACACACACATTATCGCGCAAAATTGTGCCTAACGGGCGATTGTTAAAAAAATCATGTTGAGCTGTAAGCAATTACAAAGGTCATAGTCATGCATGCATTTGTGTAATTAATGAAGTATAATGACTCTTTACCAACTGAAAAAAATGAAAAAAAGACAAAAAATCAATCACAAATAATTATTATCACATTCGATTGAAGCTGACAAAATCCATGACAGAATCATTAAATTTTCATCAGCTAATAGTTTGTTCCAATTGGACGATTCCGAATTCTGACGCATAAACAACTTTTCCCAATTGTACCACAAACTTGATAAATACGTAATTTGAGAGAATATTACCATTCAAACAAATCCGAATTGATCCGCGTAGATGTAGCTTCTGCCAATGGGTAAAGCTGTACGATAAAGTGCTGGGAATTTTAAAAATCAGACCGACGGATGGACGGACAACCAACCGAGATCAATTAAAATAGGTTACAAAAGTATTTGTTTATGTGAACTAATAAATAATTGGGAAATCCCCAAATCTATCTAACCTGTGTCTGAGATTGCTCAATGTGCAGCATTGACCAGTAGATAAACTGTAAGCAGGGGAGGTAAATCTTTGACGTACAATGTGTCGGAAGTTCACGAAGAATATCCACTAAACATGGGAGACACTGGAATAATAAATTGTCCATTCAACCAGGTGAATGTCGTAATAAAACACTGACTTAACAAGAAGGGAAAAATATTATCTTTCGTTCATATGAAAATATATTATGAGAAATTATATTAGTGTATTCAGGATACGAGGATATTGAAAATAATGATATATATGAAAAGGTTGTAGTGATAGAAATGGGGAGGTGGCGAGTTTAAATCCACAGGTAGCATGGATTTTTTTCCCGAAACCTTCCACATAAGGAAATGAGGAATATTTTTTGCTTGGAATATTGACGTAAGTTTAGAAATATATTAGTATAAAGTTTACAAGGTTGTAAAATGCTAATATTAAAGTATTTCAGCTTAACCACTGTTACTTTATTTCTTATGTGATATTAACCTTAATAGCTGAAGAGGTATTATGTGTGAGTTTTTTATTGTTAATAAACCTCGTTTCACTCAGAAATGAAACTAAACGGCAGTTGGATAAATCGGCACACCTTTAACAACCTTTTTAATTCAACCTAATACACACAAATTAGGCAATTTAACACAAACTTTAACACAGCCTTTTAAACAATTTAACACAAACTTTCACACAGCCTTTTAAACAATTTAACACAAACTTTCACACAGCCTTTTAAACAATTTAACACAAACATCGAAATACACCCTTTTAAACGATTTAACAAACATTAACACACACTCTTTAAACAATTCAACACAAACTGTAACACAGCCATTCAAACAATTTAACACAAACACTAAAATAAACTCTTTTAAATGATTTAACAAAAACTTTAAAACAAAATTCAACACAAACTTTAACACACAGCCTTTTACGCAACTTAACACAAAATTTAATACACACGCTTATAAACAATTGAACCCAAACTATATAACAATACATACCAACCCACTATAACAAACACTTGATTGCACACGCCTGAACACGCACTAACATCCCCAAATAAACAATTTAACTCAACTTTCACCATACACCTTAACCTTTCTCCTGCTAGATTATCGTATTTGACATTTATTTAGTAACGATAAATCCAAGTTTAGAAGAACAAGGGTTAACACACCCCTCCATACATGTACACTCAACACATTAACACACACACCTTAACACACTTCTCGAGGTCTGCGTCGAGTTGGGGAATGCGTTGGTTGATGAAAGACACGCGTAATCGATGTTCAGAAACCCAATCGAGCGTGACGGACAGCAGGTCATACACGCTCGTGTTAGCAAGCGGTCGCTGAACAAAATCACCAGAAATGCACAATTATTTACTTAAAAAAAATTGTCGATGTTTCGACAATGTTTTATTTAATTCTCTCGATTCTTCAATTTTTTCAGAAAAAATTAAAACATAGCGGGGATGTATATGTAAAAAATACACATACTAGCATAATTTCATGGAGCATATGTTACAGGGAATGTGTAAAATTAGGAAATCTGTGGATTTTCTAAAATATCAGGGATATCTATAGAATTCCTAAAATTTTTAAGAATTTTACAGATTTCCTGTAACATACACGAAGAATAAAATACAGTTCTGCTAGGTACGAGAATAACCTCTGGGTTGATCCATAATGATAAGGTAAATTTTGTACATTGATAAGTAAATGTGATACGCTGATAATCTGAATGTTTAACACTGATGACCTTAAGTAATTATGCTGATAATCTGAATGTTTTACACTAATCAACTTAAGTAATTATGCTGATAATCTGAATGTTTTACACTAATCAACTTAAGTAATTACGCTGATAATCTGAATGTTTAACACTGATGAACTTAAGTGATTAGGCTGATAATCTGAATGTTTAACACTGATCAACTTAAGTAATTATGCTGATAATCTGAATGTTTTACACTGATGACCTTAAGTAATTATGCTGATAATCTGAATGTTTTACACTGATCAACTTAAGTAATTATGCTGATAATCTGAATGTTTTACACTAATGAACTTAAGTAATTACATTGATAATCTGAATGTATCATGCTGTTAAACTGAATTTTCTACGCCGATCAACTGAATTAATTAAGCTTAAGAACTGAATTAATTCCACGGAGGAACTGAACATATAGAAAATAAATTATATGGATCGCGTACAGTTCGAGCAGTCTTGCTTGTTTTCCATGCGACCGTCGTGTCTCGTTGTTTACTAGTCGCCAGCGTCTCCGTCGATTGATTCAAGCATGCCGTTGTTGTCAACACAGTCGCATCCTTCTGTCGTTGGGCCATCTCGTTCTTTTTCTACACATCAATAAGAAAAGATGAAGAGTCTGGTGAGTTAAGAAATGACACGAGGAGGTATAGGTGTATATGTATGTAGGTATATATATATATATATATATATATATATCAACATATCTCATGGCCGAGTGTTATTTCTGTTGATAATCTTGATTAGTGTGTTAAATAAAATTGCTTTACACGATTCTTTTACTGTATAGATGTAATGATATTTATCAGTATTGTACTGTATATGCAGTGCCCATTAGTGTTTTTGGTGGTTATTCATATGTGTGTGTTATTTTCTGATTTTGCTTAGGCCATATATATGTTTTCAATTAGTGTATATTTATTGACGTAAAGTGTGTTAGGGAGCAATGCTATTAGTGCACATTAAATCAAAGATTTATGTTTCATATTTCGTTAAATACAGGACATATCGGTCAATATGACATCTTGAATGCAGTTAACCAATTTAATGTAAATTATAATAATATAGTTCAATACAAAACTACACAAACTCGAGAGAAATGCGCATAAAAAAATATCAGAGCTTTAACCATTGTGGTTCTTGAAATTATTGGAGAAAAACGCACAGAAAAAACATATATACCTCTGATTTTGTATAGCCAATTATTGAACCATAATAGCTACATCAATAAACATTACATAACTTAAAAACAGCAAACGTCTGCACTTTTAACTTGAACATTTCAGTAAACATCTTTCCGAGAGAGCTTATAGTCATTGTGGTAGCTGTATTAGTCAGTATAAAAAAAAACATGAACAGAAGGATGAAGAGTTGAAGAATGTTTTCACATTCGAAAGCTCGTGATATCCATTTGTGTAGTGTGCCATAAAGAAGTTAGGTTATATCGTATAGCGTAAAATTACCTGTAAATTCGTGATACGAGACTGAAGACTTTGTGACTGTTTCTCCAACTTGCCGTGCTCCGTCTGCATCTGCTCTAGCTACAGCGACATGCACACCGGCCACACAATCACTCGGGGGACACAGAAAGCCAATTGGTTAAGGCGCAACTGAAAGGTCATGATTACTAAAACTGCCTGCTGGACGGCTTTTGTGCAATGATCGTCATCAAGTTATTTATCCATGATTGCCGAAGGGAACGTGCCTCGAACAGTAGACATTCAATATCGTCCTTCCCGGGTGAAACGCGAGTGGTGAAGATATTGTATGAATTATGAATAGCTATTGTCTATAGAAATAAGTCTAGTCATTCACTGCTACATGCGCGATGATATTGCCCGCGGAAAGTTAAAGCTACAGCAAGCCTCAGGCCACATACATAACGACCTGTTGACCAAAGACTAAAGGTGTCTCTACACTATCAAATAATTGCATGCAATATTGTGAATCACGTATCAAATCTGCTTACAAAATATTCCACATTGTGAACCAACACCGGAAGGATTGTACGCATTCGTACAGTCACGTGACAGATTAGGATACGCTAGAAAAAATGTTCGCTCAATTTATTTAAACTAAAATCCGGATCTCAATGAATTAAAGGAAGACATGATCAATGGATTTTAAGACTACAAATTAACTTTTAACTGCGATGATGACAGAGTACTAAAGAAATAAGGTTAAAGTTCGTCGGTGATATAATCAGATTAGAAAATCTCAGTTTTCATTTGGCCGTGATTAAATATGATTTAATTTTATGCCATTAAAAAAAATTATAATTGTTAAAAAATAAAATAACCTTTATTCGTAAATCGTGAAACGAAACAGCGTGATTAATCGCAGACGAGTATCTCGTCTTCCATTCGTCAAAGGTTCCAATGTCCTGTCAGAGATATTTTAAGGATAGAACCCGCTCAACCTTGCCATCGGCATGTTTGCACCAAAATATTGTCCATAATATTGCAAGATGTATTTTAAGGCAGGTTGTACGCAATAACTTGATAGTTTGCAGGCACCTTAGTATTGGATATAGCGGCGATTGAAGGGTCAAGCTTTAGCGGCTTACCTCTTTCTTGAGAACGTCATTCGCCTGCTTGAGAGTTTCGAAGTTTTCCCGCAATCGACGATTTTCTTTCGTTTTCTCTTTCACCAGACTTTCCATATTCTGCATTTCTTGCTGATGTTTCTTGTTGGAAGAAAATAATTTATACAACAGAAAAATAGAGAGAGGAGAAAAATATTGTCAGCCGAGAATCAGGAGAACGAGTGAAACTGTTAGAAGCAGAGCACTTGCGGGTGAAACTAGACCACCTGACTGACCTTATGACTGTGGTAACATAGAACAAGTTATTATATTAGATAAAGTCTTGGGACTTACAGACTGAAGTTCTTGCAGTCTCTGCCTGACGCCCATTTCTGTGACAGTGTGTAGACTTGACTGCGACACGGAGAGCATTTCTTCTCGTTCTGTCAGTTCCTCTTCCCTTCTGTTGAGGATCTCATTCTCCTCCTGTTTTAGAGTAATTAGTAACTCGTGATACAGTGAAAGCAAGTATGGTAGTAAGGTGGTGATAAAATGAAATATATCAGATTTAAAGTGCACTAAGAGCATCGCTGTCTAACACGCTTTAGATCAATAAATACACTATTTAAAAACATTCACCTGGCCTAGACGTCACAAAAATAACATACACGCCTATAAATTAACACTAAAAACAGTGATGATGGGTAGATATAAAAATGTATGCAATATGTGAGAGTAAAATGTGGTACAGAAAATCAAAAGTGTGACGGTAGAGGTAGGGTGTGACACATAAGATGATAGGTATGACACAATAAATGTACAGTGTGAAAGAGAAGATGGAAGATGTGACACAAAAGATGAAAGGTACGACACAATAGAGAAAATGTGTGACACAGAAGATGGAAAGTGTGACGTAGAAGATGAAAGATGTGACACAATGAAGGTAAGGTGTGACCCAGAAGATGAAAGGTGCGGATCAATAAAGGTTAGGAGTGACAAAGAAGATGGAAGATGTGACACAGTTAATGTATGGTGTGACAGCAGTAAGAATAAAACGCAATGCCATAGAAGGTGTGATTGAATGACAGCAAGATGATAGATCATAAAAACCAACAGCATCATTGGTATAAAATCCACGATTGTTTGAGTAATTGTTAACAGAAGTGATGCAGTGGCTAGAAGTGCAGTCCTCCGATCATCAAATCCTTACAAAACGGGGATGTGTTTTCTGCGCACCTTCCAATACATGAAACGAATAGGATATGCCTGTTTGAAGATCAGAGGAGTATAAAGTGGATAATGGTAAATTTCATCAGTCATAATTAGTCAATTTAGTCAACATGAGTTACATTCACTCACTAAACGAAGTAACACTAAAATCTCACCTTTCTCCATTCTTTATTGACTCAACGTCATACCAAACCATAATATAGTCAGTATCCATTTCATCGAACTATACCTGGGAATACATACCCTCAGCCGTCTGCTGATCTCCTGCAACTCCGTATAAATCGCTGAAGCATTGTCTCCCTTGTCCATCGATCCATCATCCACAGAACCTGAACATACAGAAGCCTCACTAGTATAGGTGCATTCGAATACTGCCGAGTTGTATAATGTTCTTTCAGCAATGATACATTCATCAAAACATCAACAGCATCAGTATACCATATTGTTGTATATATGTGTAAAAATTATTTATTCATAATAACAACAGCTAAACAGCATAATGTAATAAAAATTAAATGATACATACAATAAACGTAGACCTACATATTACTGTGCCATCCTGTTATATGTTGTCTTTACTAGCC
>WURV02153314.1:0-16916 GCA_011762755.2 Epimenia babai
CGCATTCGATGTTAGTTGGTGACGTTAGGTCATGATGGCGCATTCGATGTTAGTTGGTGACGTTGGGTCATGATGGCGCATTCGATGTTAGTTGGTGACTTTGGGTCATGATGGCGCATTCGATGTTAGTTGGTGACGTTAGGTCATGATGGCGCATTCGATGTAAGTTCGTTAGTTCAGGATGGCCGCAGACGATGTTAGTTGGTGACGTTGGGTCGTGATGGCGCATTCGATGTTAGTTGGTGACGTTAGGTCATGATGGCGCATTCGATGTTAGTTGGTGACGTTGGGTCATGATGGCTCATTCGATGTTAGTTGGTGACGTTAGGTCATGATGGCGCATTCGATGTAAGTTCGTTAGTTCGGGATGACGCATTCGACGTTAGTTCGTGACGTTAAGTCATGATACCGCAGTATGTATTATCGCCGAAATTACTGTATGTATAACATCATCCGCTTGTGTATGATAGTTTTTCATTAATAAAAATATTGACCTTTTAGGCTGCCGATCAAGTCTCAAAAGAGAATGGCAAAAATGTTGACAATTTACAAATTCCTGCAATTTCATCACTCGAGCAAGTGTAAACGAACTACCATGACTGTTTTAGTCGGTAACGCCATTGTTCCCTACATTTTTATGATTTTAGGATTGTACAAACGACAGCCGTCATAATAGATCCGATACAGAGGGTCGGATACCGCCTACAATTCCGGCTGCGATGTCACTTGATAATTATGTTAAATAATGGAAATCAATTGTCTGCACTTGGTAGCAACCGCATGGATATCAATTGCGCAGACCCCGTTTTACTATTTACCTGTCGACACCTCATTATTTCGACCTGTCGCGTGACGTCATATACCAATGTGTCATGACGTCATTCTTTATGCTTGTATCACGAGGTCACTATCCATTGGGGCGTCATGACGTCATTCGCAACTTTTGGACTGGCGGTGAGCGTAGCTGTTACAACTTTTATTTGCTTGACTCCAATCGCTGTGCATCCCGTGTTTTCATGCGGCGTCGCTGGGTGGATACAATTCCCATTTATGACACATGTAAGCAACCGGCTTCTTCTCCCATGGTTACCACGTTGTTCTATCATAATATCTCAACAAGGCCATCATTGTGCGTTCATTCTCTTGAAGTTCCACAATTGGCCAATTTGTCCATAAAGTATTCCCGCTGTGTGAAACCTTCGTAAAAAACGCATGCGTAACATTCCGCGAAGGAAGAAGACTGCGGGGTATAAAAGGAAGTTAATTAGACGTATTATTACCCGTCGCAGCACCACTCCTTTTGTAAGAAAGATATCTCTGTAGGACGTACATACCCCGTGACGACCGGTCTTGGTTTGTCAGCCGAAAAAACAGCAGGCATCATCTCTCATAATGATAGTAAATAATATGCGAATTGGCAAAGAGTCTTTTGTTTTAATCGACAGGAAAAAATTTGGTATATCCGGGTACAATAAGGAAATCTCCATTGAGCAACATCTGCAGAATAAATGAAAAAAAATAATAATTGTTATGAAAATTTTTATTAGGCCACCATATTGATTTCATTTTAGTGGTATTAATTAACTTTATTGGATTCAATAGGCCTCAACCATATCAGGTTCGTCTGCTCACACAATACAGCAATGAAACATCAAACGTTGAAAGTAAATACGGTAATCTATGTGGAAAGTAGGTATATATATATAAAAAATGAACATAATCTTATTACTAAATTGCAATTATTTTCAACTATGATTCATATGATACATCGCCTATATATCAGGATACCAATTTACATAATAAAATAACATCACAAAGAAACAAACAAACTAACTAACATATGAAATATAACTATATACATAGCAAAGGAGAAAAATAAATAAATTAAATAATTAATAATCGAAACAGCATTTCCGTGAGTGCAAGAACTCGTATAAAGAACTATAAATCGGAGGGGTATTGCAGAATGGCACAAAGGTCATTCACAGCCCGCGCTGACGCTACCGCATTTATTAGCCATACGTAAGTTTGTCAATTAACATAATTATTATTTTATATATGTCATTATATACATATTAATTGATGGAAATAATACATATACACCGTGTAACCATGTCATACGCGGTAAAATAGTCCACATCTTAAACATAAAAAACATTAAAAAAAAACAGAAAAATTTGTCTTTCGCAACACAGAGTATGCTTCATCCGGTGATTCAGTCTTAAAAGGTTGTTACTGTCTTTTTCTCATTCTTTATTTTTATAGCCCAACGCGGCTACCTCACTGTATTCCGAAAACATAAAGAGGGACATGTGTATTAGAATCGATTATTTAATAACTGCGCCAGGTGTAAAACACCCAACAGACACGGAGAGTCCATGCGTCTCGTTTGAATAAGAAATCGTGTATGAGTAATATAAGAATTTCAAACAAGGTATTTTTCCGTTTCTCAAATATTTATTGTGCATATTCCAATTTTCGTTTCCTTTTTATCACCTAAATATTTATTTAATACCTCTATCCATATGCGATATCTGTTTATATATTGTCCCCTTTTACTTCAAAACTGTGCATATTAAGGAATAGTGTCCTTGAAACATCTCCATTTTATATCCAGCCCGGCTGCTCTTTGTATCTGAGGTTGTGTGATGATATTATACTCGGGGCTACTACGCGTTCCACATCCGAGACAACTGTTTGATAACGGGCTGTAGCGCAGTGATTCGCAAATTAGATCAGAAAAAAGCGCAGAATAAACTTATGCCTGGGCAAAACTGCGTCCAAACCCACGATTTCCGGAGAAGCTGATGGAGCACCAGACCGGTTATCTAGAGCTTGGTTCGGGGGCCAACAGAGATCGGCTTTTCCTAGACTGTTTGCTTTTATAAGACCATGGTCTATACATCTTTATAAGTTTCTTCGTTCGACATCCCCACTAATATATTTCAGCCGCTAAGAAAATTTCGGCACAAATTCATTATTATATCATTATATTACATATATATTACTTAATATATATTACATGGAATTCCAGATATTATGCCATAAGAAACACAAGACCATGGTGATCGATGAATCTTTCTAATTCCCTAACTCTTGTGTGTTATTACAGTTATAACTGAAAAAAAATCACATAGTATTGGTCCAATATTTTACCACTTCTCATTTAAGCGATAGATAGACAACTGCAGAAAAATAAATATAATTTATTTGTTTTTTGTAGAACCCGAGCACACTATTTCTGGTCCTGCGAGTAACAAACTGAGCGACGCAGACAGACTTGATGGCGTATATTTACGTATTATACGAACTACGAACACATTGGGATTTACGGTCAGTGTGAAAACCCGCGAAAATGCGTCCTCTCGAAATGTACAGTAATACACATCGCGTGTCAACGTACAGCCGTTATACCAGTCTCCTTGTCAACGACACAGTCAGGCTACCTGCGCGGAAGTCATGACGTCAGCAAAACGCCATATTAAACGCCGCGGTATATCCGTAATCGCCGATATTTGCAGGAATATGTCATAGCGGACCATTAGAGCGGGAAAGGGCGGATAATTACCTTATTTATGACGAAGTGAATGGACGCCATGGGATGTACGCGTGCCTGCCTTCCTACAGGACCACATGCCGCTAAACTACATCTTCTCCATCATTTCAGGAACACATAAAATCGTACCCAGTCATTAATTTATCTTTCGCCTAAGTTCCGTTTCCGAGATACACTGAAAAGTAATTTTGCGCTTGTATAAAAAGATAATATTGTGATAAATTATATGGTTTTGTCATATGGTTATGCGGTTTTTGCATGAAGAAGCGCAGGTGAATCTATTCGTCGATACGCGCAGACTAAAGAATCACTTAGCAGGCCCCTTGCCGATTCTGGATATACGTGAAGCACTACAGACGGCCGTAGAGTATCTAATTCTGTACGCCGCAGTAACTATGCCTGTAACTGACAGTCCATCTGGTTTCTACGATGCTTATTAAACCACGGTGGGTTTCTCCGACCAGAAAACGCACGTCGCTCCCCGCCGTGGCCGCCTACGGATCCAGATTTTGGCTCAGAATGCGTTACTTGAAAAGTGATCGAGACGTGATTTATGGCATCGGAGAAAATTGCATCGAGATGATGTACGGTGTTTGCGCGAGCGGGAATCTTTCGGGAGAGTTGAAGTGGGAGGAAAGACGTGACAAAACGCAGAGCTGCGCGGAAAAGGTAGGGAAACGAGAGGTGAGACGATAAGGACTGATTGCGGTATACCGAGGCGGGGGTGGTGCCCTATTAAAATGTGAAAATCGCCGTGTATTGATGCGTGCGTCTGACGAACAGTAAAAATATATATCAAACGAATAAGCGAGGAGACGTATTGATAGACTCCATATGTTTCCTTAACGCGTGAAGAGAGTGAAATATAATTAAGTATACGATTTGTATATCGCTGTGGTCGCCGTATAAGTCGATATGATAAGATGGACGCGATTTAAATTGCAATAAAATTTACTTAAAAGAGATTTGTAAGTATCGGCCATAATACGTCTATTCTTTCTGTGATGATAATGGCGGCAGCGAATGTGGTTGTATGTATAACTGGAGAGAAATGCACAGAAAAACCTATACTTCAGTTGGTAGAGCACCAGACCGGTTATCTGGAAGTCGTGAGTTCGTGTCCCATCAGCGGTATAGGTTTTTCCTGTGCATTTCTCTCCATCTATTCTTTCTGAAAGTGTCTCCCTTGGTAGACAGTAGTGTTATCCAACCCGAGTCGATCTCGTCCCACCTCACCTGACCGAGCCGATACCTATCCAACAACTGTCTCGAGTAGATACCGCGTCAGGTCAAACGGAATGTCAAGGTCGAGTACTGGTTCTTCCAGATAAAAGCTGTTACGTCAATAAGACTTAAATATTTTTAGCATAAGATTCAATAATGTTTAGTGATTAAGTAAGGAGTGATTGTAAATTGAGGATTTTCACCGCCGATAGTATTCGTTATACGATGTATATTTTATCAGTATACACGTTCTAAATGGATTGTTAGTAACGAACTCTGAAGTTACATTAGGTTTTGAAATGTACTTTAAGTCATGCAAAATATATGGAGAGAGACCGTTTTTACTAATTTGTTCAATGTTATGGGAAAATATATCGGGAAAATCACGATTATCGTTATAGGGATATCGTTAAATTTGTGATGGGTGAAAGAAGGCACTATTATAAGTGTATCTGACCTTTACTACAGGTAGTAAAGTATCCTCAAACGTTACCTTTCCCTATCTGTGCGATTCAATCTTTATGATAAGATAAGGACGACAATACATGATATTTAGAAGAACGAAATGAACACAAATGTATTGTATACAATAATGATTCTTTCGTGCTCAAAAAAGAATGTCTCTATTTCAGTAAGGTCTAAACACAAATATATTGTTATACAATAATGATTCTTTGATGCTCTAAAAGAATTTCTCTATTTCAGTAAGGTCCAAACACAAATGTATTGTATACAATAATGATTCTTTGATGCTCTAAAAAGAATGTCTCTATTTCAGTAAGGTCTAAACACAAATGTATTGTATACGATAATGATTCTTTGATGCTTTAAAAAGAATGTCTCTATTTCAGTAAGGTCTAAACACAAATATATTGTATACAATAATGATTCTTTGATGCTCATAAAGAATGTCTCTATTTCAGTAAGGTCTATACATCCCGATGGATTGTAGTTCTCGCATTCTTGTGTATCTTTTAGGGACTTTTGACACGGTGTACTGATTTATTATCTTAAGTCGCCATCTTTATGTTTTCTGTCATCATTTCTGTATAGAAGTGTCGGTTGGTGCGTTAGCCATGTCGTAAATACGATGATACAAAGGTAACACCCTGTTGACTAACTATATAAGGATTAACACAAGCTTTCGTATATCAAGTATACTTCATATCATATCAAGTCTACTTCATTCACATAATATTGCTTTACGTAATGTTTTACTGTAGTATACATTGTACTGAAATTCATCCGTAGTGCACTGTATGATCGTTGATAATGTAGACAGGTAAGTAGACTAACTATAACGTTACGGACCTAGGTTGTTCGCTGTTTTTACTAATGTTAAGTGTGTTTGGCAGCTAAGTTAATAAGTACACTTCGATCAAATATATTTCATTACATGCTGAAAGCAAAAAGAAACTTTGTTATATGAATTTATGCATGAAAAGAGGTTTGGTTTTGCGCAGTATTTCGATTAAGTGGAGGTCCAGAGTCTTTAGAAATGCATCACGAGGAAGTCGGGCGTCTTTGCGCAGCCGCGCAATAGGGAGCGCCGAGTAATTCGCAGTTGCGTCCCTTGATTCTCTCTAATGTATCAAATGTATAACCAAGAAGTAGTTACAGCACAGCGATGTGACAGTTCTTGTTTCAGTTTAACGACAGTCCAATTATCATAATTAGACAATTACTTCCATATCAGCGAATTTGTATTGAAAAATTGATATATTAAAATGCATGAAAAATCAGTAGTCAAAACGCCAAAGTAACTGAGGGATGCCTCCTAATTGCGATTCAGGGACAATAACTCTGTGCTCGGCGCTCCCTATTCTGACATGACGCCGTTTTCCCTTGCGAACTCTTGCCGGCGTAATCAAACGCATCGAGGAACGTGAAGTATTTTCCGTTGCGATACCGTCGATATACGTTGGAGTGGGACCTCTACAGAGATAAATAAAAGAATTGAATATGTCGAGTAAAAGTAAACATACGTGACAAGTTACGAGTGTCCCTTATTTGTTGACTGTGTGGAAGTTACGTTGATAAATGTAGCCATGCCAAGCCAGCGTGGCGCCGTGATATACATTTATGTTATAGTTCTCTTATCTTTACCTATCCGCTACATGCGCTCGTTTTAGACAGCGGAATGTTCGTGTACATACCTGGGAGATAGAGCCGTCAAATATATATTTAGTGATAGGAACAGCGAGATATAATATCACTCGACCCTTGTAGATTCGTCACTAACGATCACCGTCCAACGTTTGAATCGGCTCTGGATAAACTTTAAGAAAAATTCAGCTATTGCTCGTGCATTATAGGACGACGCAATGTGCATAAGATTTACATTTTACGTCTCCAATTACGACTAAGCTTGAAATAAGCGGTTGTCTAGGGTTTCTAGACAGTTGTGGCTAGTTAATACATAATGGTTAAATGTGATTTGCGTCATCCATTAGGATAGGAAAATCACAGTCGTGCGAGCCACTGAGTCGGAGCAAGCAATAGAACATCGTCCGTTCGCAGCGCCTGTTCAAAATTTTCAGACATCGCCGAATCTGCGGTCAGAGATGACTATGAACAGATAGCGGGGTGATTACCCGTGCGACAGAGGATTCTGCTACGCCGTTTCGAGTTGTACGGTATATAAAAGAAGTGGAATCTCTAATTGCTGACGTGGATCCGCGGGTTATAGTTGAATCCCCTCGATATCATAGTTGTTTCCCGTCTGTGAATCACAATTTCATGACGTCTTCGGCAATATAAAAGTTATATTAATCAGTTACGTGACTAGCTTCGATTACACGTGATAATCATAAATAGCGATGACGTTATAATGCACAACGATACAAACAATGTCAATGAAAAGTAAAAATATGCGATATGGACTGAGTAAATGCGTTTCAGATGCGGGTGGGAAGGTCTTTTATGCCGTTCGCGTGTATATGTGCAGTCAAACTAGTGTATAAAAGATCGGCGCTCACTTTTGTCTTGGGGGAGACGCAACATGAGAGCTGAAGTCAGTATGGCGTACGCAACAGCATTCGCGCTAGCTACGAGTCACTACCGTTATCGCGCCGTGTACACGAGGATCATGTTCGAGTGTTTGACTTGCTCTCCAGTCACGGCAAATATGTAAAAATGAAGCGACGAGGTACTCGCCCGTCGTTCGTCTCCCTACCGCGACGGGAACCACTCGACGATATAACCACGATTCGGATATTGTCTGTCTATTTTCCAAATTATGCGGGTGAATACAAAAATAGTTCGTATAGTTATACATTTGCACTAGTTGTGTTCGGCGTTTGTGTCTTTAATACGCGCGTTTTGTCAGCATTTATATATCGCATGCATACACCAACGCTTCATGTAGTATACAGGTGCTGTGTAACATGTCGTGTGCCCGTTATATATGCCCTACACCTGCATGTCCTGCACATAGTGTACGCTCGCTGCATGTAGTAAAAATATAGTAAGGGTGTAGTTGACTAATAATTAGGCTACTACAATTACTGGAAAGGCATTTAAACTTCGCCATTCTTTTTCTCTTTCCTCTTATAAACTCATCCGTTTCTTGTCAATTTATTGCATAGTGGAGTTTATGCTATATACTAAATATTAAAATACATGTTATACTGCATGTATACAATAAATTAATGAGTTACTTCCCAATTAAGTCATAAATCTCGTCAAACTGGAGAGAATGATAACTGACCAATAGTTCAAAAGTCAATCAAAAACTTATTCAAAGGTGTACTAAACCATGTACGACTTGAATTCCATAATCCCCACATATAATATAAGTACGTGTTACAGCTCTCTTAAAAAGTACACTTTATTTGTATGCATCACAAATTTAAGAACTTGAGTGAGCGTAAAAAAACTATCGGAAACGCTTACCTTGGGGCGATCTACACTAATAAAACGTATATTATAACACGCATAGAGCTTGTCCGCTTGCATGCTCCGACCCATCGAGTCGTGTCTCAGAATGGATTTACATCTGTCCGATCTTTCGGAAGCGGTTCTCGCCTCCGTCTACCATTTCACGCGGAAGGTCATTTATACCATCCGTCTGGCTCTCCGTCTAGCAACGAAGACAATTCAAATTTGCTCGCAGGGGCTGCAGCGACTATAGTCGTGGCAAATCTCTCTCAAAAAATAAGTTTGAACGAAAGGGGATTTTTAAAGACTTAGTGTAGCGAATAGAGTTCTGCTTTTTCGTCCGATAAGTTTTAAATCCAATTCAGACGCCATCTTATAACCAACTAAATCAGGAGACGGCCAGGGTCACGTGCTTGACACTATTTATTCATTGGTTGAAGCTCCCGCTTCCGCTTCCGAAAATTTTAGAACCAGGCCGAAATTCAAGACGGTTGCGTTTTTAGTGTGAAATCGAAGGCGGGAGTCGGAAGCGGGAGCCGCCTCGCAAAAATCGGATGATGTAAATGTACTATCATCTCATCGCGTTTCGCCGCCTGACGGACACACCTTCAAAGTAGTCAATTTGTCTCTTTGTTTCCGCCGGATCCATCGCTAATTCGTCGTTGTACACAGACAATGTCGTGTCGTACTCTAGCTGCCTCGCGCTTGCGTTAAGCCGACGTCGCGTCATCACGCGTTGTACATGTCGTCCTCGTATCTCGACATCCATCCCTTTACGGACACACAGTTCTATTGTCACGTTGATCATTATCGTATTATCCCGTCGCACTTGAAATTCGATTGCGTGATCAAGATTTGCAATAGGGCACGTGTATTTGTCACGGCGGGCTTATTGAAGTAGACAGATGTAACGAGGACGGTAAATTAGTGATTTCCTTTCTCATAGTTTCATGATTTTCATTTAAACGAATTAAATTTAAGAGAAAATTCAAATCCTATTTTTAAGTTATTACGCAGGAGCGACAGAGAGGGAGAAAGAAGGAGGAGATAATGTCATTTTTCATTCTTCATGTGACGCCATTTCCTCTAGTTGCGTTCACTTAAAGCTGGATTAACATCCTACTAATATACAATTGGCAACCCCAGTTTGCGCGGAACACGAATTAACATCTGATTGACGACGAGTCCAGACCATATCGACGAATGACGTCCGTTATTAACGATTTAAAAATTCTATTCACAATTCACGGAACTAAAAGATTTCAAATTTTGAACGAGTTTACAAACGCGATATTTGTTGTGCGTTTTTGAACAATGTACGACTCTTATAAAAGCTTTATGAAGGCCCACAGCATATTCATCTGTCTCATGGCGCCTCCCCCTGTCGTCCGCGGGCGAGGGTGGGGCTGATACTCGACAGCTGCAACCTTTCTCCTGCCTGACCCGTCAGCACCGACCCTCGGTACATCACTGCATTACTGACAACCCGGAACGCCTTATCTCACTGTGTACGATTCGTTTTATTCTAAATCGACCCGCATAGTGAATTAATTAACAATTAGGGATAAAAAAAATTCGAATTCCTACGAGCAGCATAGTCCATAGTGGGGAGCGAAATTGCGCATGTATCGAAATATAGATCGGGCCTACATGGTGTCGGCGGTAACTCTGGCCCATTCCCGAGGACGGAAGAGTATCACTTTCATCATTAGCGAGGTTGAGAATCTGCGGCGAAGTCATCTACGGCGGTATTCAATATAGGTCATAATAGGTAAGATCTACTGCGCATACTCGGCATGGGATTCCCCAGTCTGCGAACACCGTCGTCTGAACTCCGAAGACGTCAAAATTCGAAAATCTTGTTGTTGCAGATTTTACTACTCGACGGATTGTATTGGTTGAAATTGACCCCAGGCTGTCAGATTGGACTCGGTCGAGGTCGCCGTTGCAAATTGAAATCTATACGTGCTGTTTACAATCTACGGCGGAGTTCGACATGTGGTGACCTACATTATAGCGAACACTACCGAGGATGACTCCTCCGAAGTTTCTTAACCTCCCGAGTAGTATTGTAACTGGGACGACATCGATAAATAAGTAGATTTGTCATATGCAAGAGACGCTGATATTTTTGGATGTGCCGAGTTCAAAATGACCTAGTCTAAGAAACTGAAAATAGAAGATTAAGATTGATTCTAGTCAAGGGGTAGAAACTTATTGCGCGTTAACCGCGCGGTTCACGTAACTCTCGTTGAGTGTTGCGGCTAGGCGGCGCGAAGTGGTCATTGAGAACGAAAGGGTTAACTCGGACCTGTTTTGTGCAACCATTTCGAGGGTCCATTAAATCTTGTCTGATGACGATGCCTGTATGAGCGCAAGAGTCTCGAGAAGACGGCGTTAATTTGCGAGAGAATGGAGGTACCCTTGAGTCCTCGGCGTATTGTGGCGGCGACCCCTAAGAACTCCTGAACGACGGTAGAGTTATTAGATCCCCGCCCTCTTTGGTACTCATCTCCCAAATTCTGCGCGTGATGCAACTACCGTCCTGTCGGATATGTTAATGCACGAGAACAGCGGATGATGGCAGACCCAAGATATAATAGATTCTCAACTCGTTGTCTGATAAAGAACGCATGCGATTGGTTCATCTCCTCTGAATGAGCCAATTAATGCTAAGTAACGCGAAAAAAAAACACAAAATGTTGTACACAAAATCTTTATTAATAAAGAAGGATGACCGATAGGAATAAGAAATCATTTGTTCGATTTTGAACCGTATTCCTAGAGTTTCTAGTTATCATAGTCACCATAAAATTGTATAGTTCCGTTGATAGCCATAAATCAAAAAAGTTCGATGAGACTAGGAGACACACAAAAGTGGTGAAGTGATTGCGTGGATATTACAGGGCGTGAGTTCGAAACGTGATGCAAAATAATTGAAATGTATTTTCGGTATGAGGCTTCGTGTACGTCGCACCGAAAAAGGCAAGGTCAAGTATAATGCATTATCAAGTCGCTATTTAGGTTTTTTGTCGTATGAACCATTTGCTCGTTTTTAGTGAAAAGGTGAGATGCGTTATCTTATTAGACGACACGATCCGATTGGACCATTTCAGGTTTATTTATATCGTGAAAATTGTATATACGCCTATACGAACGCGACGAAATTTCATCGGGACACGACTCGAGTCAATATCATCGGGAATTCGCACAACCCTAGTATCCAAAGTAGGTACAAAGATGTACCATAACGGTGGGAAGCAACACTGTGAATGAGGACAGTGCTTTGTTTAATAGTCAGCCAATTGAACAGACATACGACTAGAAATATTTATATAAGTATCAAATTCGTGGTAGCAGTAAATTGGATGGTCATCGTCGTAATCGTCATCGTTATCTTTTGTCGTGAGATGTTTCCTCATCAAAGGAGGGAGGCCAGGTGTCCCCGACAGCCTTCGCTGATAGTCAGTGCGGTAATCACACACACTCGCCAAGACGAAAGTGTGCAAACTATTTTTACTTTTCACGTTTAAACTGGTCGACCCCTGGGGCGCGCGGGTTGCGGCTGTGTCTTTATCAAATCTCATTTGTAAAGCGCACCTCGACAAAGCCGGGTAATGGTCTTAGATGGAGCTACGAACATTGTACGGACGTATCGTAACAGACAATCGCGGACGGTAATCTCGTTGAGACGCTGAAATGTGCGACGGGACAGCCCCTCTAACGAAGCGCGTAATTACAGCCCAACGCTCGACATTACAATAAAACAACTTGTAATTATCTCCCCGGATGGGTGTGGCCACCTCAGCGCAGCGTTGTTAGTGAAATTCAATCAGCATATGTTGCGACGACCTGATTTCTCTGTCAATCGTCGACGAGAAAATACAATTTTTATATCGCTGATATTCGACAAACGATCGATTTGAATGCGCCGCACCGATGTCTCGCTGTCGTCTATATCAAACATGCCCCAGCATCCATCACTCAGCCACGCCTTCTACTTCTGAGATGGATTCGACGAGCCGGACCCCGTGGGTAGCTCCATCGATATATGGATTAAGACGTGGGTGTTTGTTGGCCCACCCCGGGCCCACTAATTTGTAACAAAGTCGTAAACGCGGCCCGCCGCTGGTGTAATATGTTACAGTATGACCTTATAATTACAACGCACTTTCCATCAATTAAACTAGCCGCTTCGATTCGTGAAATTTTACGTTAATTGGGTCATTCTTAATCGGAACGACATCTATAATTTCTCACGTAAGAGAGGCGAATCACAATAGGGCCGATACTCTTTCTCCTACTATTTGTGCCATTGCCATCCATTTCACGCCACCGCCGCATCAGAACTGCATCGTTACCTTTGTAAAGGTAACAATTAAAGTCGTGCAGTGGTTGAGACGCGGTCCGTTTCCCGCTCGAGGTTGCGACTATCGAATGCGCATAAACCTTGGTTTTTCCCGAGTCTTCGACAGCAGGAAATAAGCAGGATATTCGTGCTTGAATCTTGATAAAGATTTGTGGTGAAGTGGGTTATTGAATTATGTAAGTGCGACTACATGTACTACCAATAACGAGGTAGCATTAAAGCCTCGCCATTTACCTTCTTAAGTCCCATATCTGGTAAAGGTAAAAAAGGTAAAGGCGGGGTTTTGGTGCAACTTTATAAATATACGTCAGTCGCACGTACGACATTACCCTGTTACATCCCTAATAAATTTTTATAATAAACCATTTCACGACGAATCTTTCTCAATATTCAAGCACGAAAATCTTTCCCATTTCTTATCGTGGAAGGCGCACGAAAAAATCCCTGGCTTGTGCCGGTTCGAACTCGCAACCTCTCGCATGAAAGGCAACGCTTTTAACCACTGCACCACTGGCGCCAGCAGATATAGCATCTAGACTCGTGATGTCGGATTTACGCCAAAGTGGACTCTTTTTTCGTAGGAGGATGGGGCGTTCTGAAATTTACAGGACTACATGTACAACGACGCTCTTTACATTATTTTGTTTATAATAATTCTGAGATTGAAACATACGAAATTGGTATAAAAGTCTGTCTAACTCTTATAATCGTTGTTGCGCAGTAAAAACCGAACGCATTTGCCACTCGGTATCCCAGCTCTCAGTCTTTAGATCGAATTCATTCGGTTTGTTAACAATCATTAGAAGCCTTAATTTCGGCGGTTTTCAATGTAGATCACAGCTACTGGAAATGCTCGGCTTGAGATTCACCAAACTGCGAACTCTGTACACTGCGATATTTCTTACTGTAATTTCTTACGCTAGTCAATATTTTCAAAAAATCGTCAACAGTTGTAAGAAATATGACATTAGAGCAGTGCTCTATTCAGCGAAATTTCTTGCGCACGCTTATCCAATGGTATACGAATATTTAACGCGTGACTCAGGTGATCGCGTTTGTCCGTACAGTAAAAATACTACCACAAAATGGCGGCTTGTAAGCCGGTCGACGTCGAAACCGAAAGATTAATTAATGCCTACCGAAAGCTGGCTATTTTATGGGATATGACGAATCCAAACGGCCATAAAACCACGATGAAATCTAGCATGGCAGTATGTAACAGCAGCGAATAATTCGATGTCAATATGAGAATCACTAGAATTCGACGTTGTATCCGCCATCTTTATTTGATCACGTGACGATCACGTCACAACCGGCATTATCGCCAACGAGAAACTAAAGTATTTTGGTGTAAACGCTGAGCGCAATAAATTGTGTGGTTGTCGCACCTTGTGGCGTCCCTGCATTAAACTATCCTACCGCCGTCCTCGTGTCATTACACTCCCCTGCGGTACCAGATCGTATCTATAGGCCTATTAGGACTCACAGTGGCGAGGAACAGTAAGTAACCCAACAAAGCGCGCATGAAGTACTTAATTACGTCACTTCTAGTTTTGCTGCAAAAGTTACCGGCAGCAACTGCGCGTTCCCAAGCTGGAGACGGTCCTGGTCACGCCCAGTCTAGACTAATCATAATTTCATTAATCATCATACAGAAATTCTTGCCATTTATTTAGGCTGAATATGGCCGTTCGGCAGGAAAAAACGCCACCGTAAGATATATCGCCGGGTGGACTTATTTATTCGTGATTCTGTTTTTATGAACGCTAGCCGATTGCACCGGAAATAGTGATGCTCTTCAAATTTGTTGCATTCTGTGTAAACCTTTTTGTCAAATCTGTTTGCGACATAAACTACGATTCTTGAAAGTTTTCAAGCGCCGTAGTAGGCTATTTATTAAATTAAATAAACTGGAGCTTGTCATATCAATTACACAGGCGTTACATGTGATCCTTCATATAAGCAAATCAAGTGGTAACACCCTTATGGCTCACTGCGGAGATATAGATCACAAGCTTGCGAATGTTAGAACATTCTTCATCAGGTGGAGAATGTCCCAACATTCGAAAGCTTGTGATCTATATATCCGCAGTGAGCCATAAAGGTGTTACCACTTAATTTGCTTATATTCGAACTGACTCACACGGCTACCACAATGAGATCCTTAAGTTGAACTGTTTTAAAAAATACGTTTCGTATATTAACTCATGAGTTGAATAATAAACGGGGAAGGCACCCCTTTGCATTTACGACCTATAGAATGGCGCATTAGATGATTATATAGGGATTCTTAATGCAATTTCTCATTTCATATTTTGATGCGCTCAATGCGACTTGAGGCAGTCAGGTGTTTCTTCTCAGTCTATCTACGGTCCTATTGTGGGGCGGGAGTCTTGTTACAGCGTACGAAATAGAGGCTGCGAACAGCCGATCGCTGATGCTAATTTCCTCATACAATGCGTATAGAACACAATTTGCAATTATAAAATATCGAAGATTTAACAACGATCTCGAGCAAACAAACACTCTTGTTGATATCTCAACAACAGCCTCACCCCTGCGGACGACCTCATAAAAACATCCTGCGGATAACGATGTCCCCACACCCGGTATCTTATATTAACGGGACGTTTTCGCTAGCCCAGCGGGGGTTACATCGTTATTGTGCGTCCGGCCAAGTAGAAAATTTGTCATTAGCTATCTATAACTGTAGCGAAGATAAACATATACGGCAAACAATGGCGGGTCGTTCGATTACAGCTGGCGGTATTGTCGGCGAAGAAAAAATCGCGTTACTTTCGGGTCGGGAATCTGTATAATAGATTACATCTCGATTTGTCGACGAGAAACGCTCCAATTGAATGGGTTCCATACACGTAGCATATTATATTGCATCGCTACATTGCGTTGTATGTTTGTCAACATTCGTCGAACGGGGCGCAATTACCGGAAAATTACACCTTTATCGAAACTTGTTGCGCCGCGGGATGGCTTTCGATTTTAAACGCCGGGGTTATTTTGAATTTAAAAAATGAATCGCGATTTCGATACAATAACTGCGCCGCGTACAAATTCGCCAGGCCCTACGTTTGTGAATGGGCGTTTTGTGGTTGGGCGTTGTGGTGGGAAATCTCGGGCGTACATCCTTACTCCGTGTAACGATATATCCGGCAGGTATTATCCCCGCGTCTCGCAAAATCCTTCTAATTACGAGTATTTCATGCTTAATTTGTTTATTAATCCTAAAAACGAATTCGGGTTTTCTATTAGCGTACTTGCGCCTGTTGCAGTTAGTTCTGACCCCAACAATCAGACGCAGAGCGTTAATTAAGAATGCGCCTATCTTTCAAATTGTCTAATTACAATACTGTAACACGACTAAAATTATATTATAATAAAATTCATATACATGTACGAGCTACGATAATAAAAGTTATTTAATACAATACAATGTGTATGAGTTTGCGTTTTTCGCTCGCTTAAATAAGATTATTATGGGGTTTTTCCTGGACCCTGAATGATCGTTGATAGGCCTACAATTATTTTGGGTAATGTTAACGAAAATAAAATGAAATATATTTGATTTAAAGTGCACTAATATATTGCCGTCTAACACACTTTACATCAATAAAAACACGGTGTAAAAACATTAATATAGCCTTCCCATCGTCAGAAAAAACACACGGATAAATTAACACTAAAACACCAATGAACTTCCTAAACTAATAGCAAAGGAGACTCCACTAATACCGAGGTTAAACACAGATTCCATCATATATTGCGATATTTTCACAATGTCCGATATATATAGGGGCAACTCTCCAGTGAGAGGAATGACTCACCGCCTGCTCATCTCCTGCCTACTTGCCTCGTGCTGTGCCCCAGGCT
>WURV02153325.1:0-16914 GCA_011762755.2 Epimenia babai
ATCACCGCAGAAAAGTCAACTAGTGGGAAGTTTCGAACCCGCGACCTTTCGGTTACGAGTCCGGTATTCCTACCACTCGACTAATCTTCCCAAATGACAACTAATAGTAGGAATTTTATGATCAAGTTGTTAGTATTATAAAATATATATTTTAAGCAATTAGTCTTCACTGTTCCTTAATCTTCTATTTCAGCGAAGGAGAAATTATCTTTACCGAGTAATGACAAAGTCAGACTAGTTTTGGAGGAGGATGGAACTGAGGTAGATGATGACGATTATTTGACATATCTCCCGAACAATGTGACATTACAGGCGATTGTGACAGGCGAGGAATGGTTGCCCATTGGTAAAGGTAATCATGCCATTAAAAGGACACCATAAACTTGATCGTCTAATTACGTTATTTCATTCCAAGTTTCATAATTTGATATTCACATAAATGTTTTCCTGCATGTACATGATCTGCTCTAATATTATTTCTGTAAATACATAATTTTTGTCCGGGTAGACTTAATTGTATTATAACCATTTCCATAACAACTACATAATTAGTTAGTCAGCAATACTTTTGATATTTTTTGCCTATTATGACAAATTCACAACCATTAAAGACTTACAAATTCCATCTGATATCTCCATTGCATTCCTAGATGAGCATCTTTTAAACATATTCTCTGATATTAAAACTGGTGTGAAATTCAAACTAACCAATGGGATTCTAATTCATCTATCGCGCCGCTATGATTAGTCATCACATTATTGAACCCTACTTTTTTGATGGACCTGTGAATCAACAATCATATCTCACAATGTTACCTGATTGGTTTACATCCAAACTGGATGAACTCGGTGTAAGGGAGGAATGGTGGTTGCAGGAAGATGGTGCACCTGCTTATTATTTGCCAACTGTTCGCAATTTTCTCAATACATGTAATAACATTCCATAACAAGTGGATAATAATAATAATAATAAAGTTACATTTTTCATTGCTTTATCACTAAATTGTCTCTAAAGCCCCATTTTACATCGCTGAAAAAATAAGTATAAATATTAGATACAGTGAACAGTGGATATGAGAGTAAAAACAAATGGGTTTTTAGTAACTGTTTGAAGGAACTGAGTATGTTGGAATTTTGAATTAGCATGTGGCTCTCCAATATTGCCTGTTCCTTTAAAGTGGCCTGTACGACGTCCCAACATCATGCCATGTGACTATGCGTTTCGGGGTTACATTAAGGAAATTATACCGAAAAAGAAATAGCACACGATAGATGAACTAATAAATGCCATTTGTCACGCATTTATCACTATTATTAGAACAGTGTTGTGAAAAATGTCGCATACGTCCTGGCGACATATGATATTGTGCTGTGACAGTGACGGAACATGAGGTCAGGAAAAACAGTAACATTACTGGAAAAGCATGCACTTATGGGATATCCTGTTGATTATTATATGAACAGTCATTTAATCTGACTTGGTTATGTTTCTCTATTAAGAACACATAGATTATTATACGAAAAGTTCCTTAACCCATTTCCCGCTGAACCGGGAAATATCCTTACTAGATACATGTCATCTGGCAGTACAGGGGTTAACCCATTTCCCGCTGAACCGGGAAATATCCTTACTAGATACATGTCATCTGGCAGAACGGGGGTTAACAAAATTAATTACCTTGATATGTTCGATACCTATGAAAAATGTTAAATCAATCATGAATCTCTGCATGGTTAGATGAAAACATGGGTAACAGTATAGAGATATGAGTCAATTTCAATCAGCTATTTATAGTGGCTCATATTGTTGCAAATGTCAAACAGTCTCCTCACTAGGTACAGTGAGCGCAAAGTGGTTGCAAGACTTATGCAAATGAAGGGTACATTTAACTGTTGTGTTAGGCAATGATTTACCTGTAATTACTTACTATTGTGTTATACAATCTAATCAGTTATCACACGAAATGTACATGGGCGCCTTAGAGACATACTAGTTATTAGGGCGCCTCCCAAACAAATGTATTATTATTATTATTATTACATAATTCCATACTGATAGGCTCAACCATCATCCACGGGCGAATACTGATCGCTTGGTCTTACTATTTTAACAATATTGTAGTTGTCAAGGCAACAGATGATCTGGACGGCACATCGACTGGGGGCGAGTGTGACAGACGGAGCACTTTAGTGAAAACTCTGCGCACCGATCTGACCCGCATTGTCACATTTTCTAACGACGACTTGCAAGTAGGTTCCTCCAATACTTGTTTGAAGCTAAATATTTAATATAGAGATATGGGTTGTTGTGTTAGACAAACTGTCTCGTACGCGACGTAAAGTTAATGACGGAGATCAATATTGACACAAGTCTTCAAATAAAACCGTTAAAACCAGTTACCCATTTAGACTTTACCAAACTAATGTTCATGACAATGACCCTTATTGAAAGAATATGCTATGGAAAAATCTGTCTAAAATATGTTATTATTGTCGACTGCTGTACATTGTGGTGGACGCGTTTGTGGCATAGGTCCAACTTTCTGGAATAGATCGCCACTGACCACTACATCAGATGGACAAACATTCTCCAGCATAGCTCCACTTTCAGAGACTAAATGACCACTGACCACTACATCAGATGGACGAACATTCTCCAGCATAGCTCCACTTTCAGAGACTAAATGACCACTGACCACTACATCAGATGGACGAACATTCTCCGGCATAGCTCCACTTTCAGAGACTAAATGACCACTGACCACTACATCAGATGGACTAACATTCTCCAGCATAGCTCCACTTTCAGAGACTAAATGACCACTTACCACTACATCATGTATGTCAATTTGTCACTGACCAGGGCGGTGAATGCCTCAGGTGACAGTGGGTTGACACGCTTTTACTTAGCACTGTATCTAACTGAGTATAAATATAGATATCAACAAGAGTCGCAGTTACTATATAAATGTCGAGATATTCATTCACTACAGAAATATACCCCCCTCTAAAATATATATATATACTATTTATTTACTAATATAATTATGTGATTTAGAGTAATTAATCGTTATTATGTTAATCTGAGAATATACAATAGTCATGAATGAAAATTAATGAAAGTTCATTCATGACTATTGTATATTCTCAGTTTAGAAATGACCACTGACCACTACATCAGACGGACGAACATTCTCCAGCATAGCTCCACTTTCAGAGACTAAATGACCACTGACCACTCATCAGATGGGCGAACATTCTCCAGCATAGCTACGATTCTAAGGAACAACTTACCACTGACCATTACAGTGTCAAACATTATCAGAGACAATCATTTTCCAGCATGCCTCACACTTGTGGAATATATTGCTGGTGACCAGTCAGTCAATACAGATATTGTAATTCAAATCGCAACAATAAATTTAATTTTTTATGCTCACAGGGTTCACACTGGCCACTGCGCCAAAATCATCGTCAAATGCAATTTTTTTTGCGGAAAATGTTCCAAACTTCTGCCATTATTTATGAACCACACTTGAGCTTTGCGCTCCTATAATCATGATAAAGCATTATTATGCATTTTAGATAATAAATTTGATTTGCTGTAGCTAATTATGTAACTAAAGCTGTTCGTATTGTACATACAGCTATATCCACTATCCTACTTTTTAACAATGGACTATAATATAGTACATATTATATCAACAACACTGGGTATATTACTGTTGAGCATCATGCTTAGGAGTTGTATATTAATTTTTGGTATCCGTCTGTATGTCATTGTAAAACGCATGCATAGGGAGAGAACTTTTAATTATGCATTGTATAAATGAAGTAAATTATTCATCATTATATTACATTATACATGTTTTAATATAATTGTTTCAAGTGCTAACCATCAAATAAGCGGTAGTAAGCGTAGTTGGATCATTTGACTTGAGCACAAAAGATCCTGGATCAATTGACCCTGTAGCCAGTCTACTTGCTGTGGCGTTATATACACAAAAGTGTCTTTAATTTCATCTGCCCCTGGCGTCTCAGTAGCCCTTATGCGGCGTGTCTTATGTAACGTCTTCTTCCGATGTGGCTGTGTTTCAGCTGCTGTCTGGATAGTCTCTATGATGCTTACCTCTCTGCTATCTGGTCACTTCACTCAAATAATCAACTATGATAATAATAAAGCTTTATTTAGAGTGCCAAATTATCCCTTGGAAAATAATGACAAGTTGATGTCGATGACACTTTACAAAGTTGACAGACTATCGCAGACATATGCATGTGTGACATATGTAGGCCATCCGTAGGTGTTCTGAGCCAATGGCATGAATGGATGAAGGTCAGCTGTCTGCCCAGACTCTGTAGTTTTTACTACTGTGTTCTCCCTACCCCTTATGACTCAAGCTTGCACGATAACCTCAGCAATCGGTCTATTTCTATTATACCAACCATCAACTTACAGCTCATCGCGAACATGGACCCTGAAACACTGGCGCATGATCTACACGACAGCAGGGAGCACGCCCAGTGTATCCAGGCGACTTGCGTTGGCCACCTGGACTCGCACGACCGTACTAACGAAGCGATAGCTCTTCTGGATCTTTATCACAAAGCGCAAACTGCCGAGGCAAGCGGCGATGGCGTGTCGGTCACTAAACGACGCAGAGTACCCTAAGATGCAACATCTACCGGGCATATCAATATATTTTTATAACTATTTACGCTCATATAGCAGCAATATTCCGATTTATTACAAAAAAAAACATGTTTTTTTACCTGTTAATATTCAGAATTATTACAGCGGTGGTCAGATTTATTATAGCCAGTACAGAATTACAAATTTGCGCCAATGGAAACTTTCCTGAATTATCACTCATATCACATGTGTCACGTGTCATTTATCTAATAGTGATTAAATCACACATTTTGTTTCATATAATTTTTGTTGATATATGCTATTCAACTCAGAGGAATTTCAGAAAAATTTGATGAACAATGTGCTTTATGTCCTGGGCCAATGAATGTCAAGAGCTATACTCTTGTTGGATATTAATAACAGTTCTCACCCAGCATCCATCCAACAACTGCCCTTAGGGTGTACCTCTGCTGGCTGCTACTATTTTATTTCATTTTACTTTTTTAGACCTTATATTATTGATTCACCGTAATATACAGAAATATTTACACAACTGATATTTTATATTCGTAGTTATATTTTTGATAATTGGCAAATGCTTCCATTAAGGATATTGAAATATATATACAGTTATATTAGAAAAATGAACTGAATGAATCCTTCAATTTTTTTTCGTACGTTTGTGGCATTTATCACAATTTTAAAGGTAATGCGCAGCATTTATATACCGCACGTAGCAGTCAATAAATGCTCTCAAATTTACTATGTTTACAATGAATATTTACGCTATTCAGCAGAGATACAATACCTTGGACACTTGAATTTAACTCGCCAAATTTGATATCGAACATTTCTTTATTTTAGAGACCGTTAACTTCAGCAATAGACGATAAATAAATACGAGTCGCAGAAGATCGTACCAAGAAAAGTCGACCAGTGGGCAGTTTTGTGTCGGCAATCTTTCACTTCAGTAATTAGTCGAATGCCCCTACCAATCGACGAACTGTCACTCTATTTGAGATATATATATTATCTTGGTAAACTTCCATATTTCCTATTGCAATCAGGAGATTTGCAGATTACACGTAATGTATATGTTTATATATATATATATATATATATATATATATATACATACATACATTACGTGTATATACGTATATATATAAAAAGCGTTTTAGTGCTTATAATGCGCCTGCTTCTTGGCCCCCAAAAATTGGCACTCAATGATACTGGGAGTAGAGTATAAATATCAATGTGGCAACTGTCAAATGTAATAGTTACGTTTTCCCTTTCATTTTTTCCCGTAGACTTTTACCCTTTTTTCCTCGTCGTCTCACTGTAGATGAGTCAGCACAACTATAGCTGATTTCGTGGAGTGCATGACGTATCTGAGGGTAGTGAAACTATGCATGTGAGTATACAGGGTGTACCGACTGCCCAGATTAGGTGGGTGTCATTGCAGTGTTTTCCCCATCAAAATATATTAAGCTGATCCGTTTTGTCCTGTTGACCACATGGCCTAGCTTTGTAAAAGACCAACTATGATCTAGACAATAATTATCGAGGGAATCAGCTTATCTCTAAGTAACAACTATTTTCTATAAATTTTTATACAAATAAAGGATGAAACAAAATTTATTAGTTGAAAGTGTACTTATTAGCAAAGCTGTCAAACACACATTACATGAAACAATAGCCTAACGCTCTAAGACTATAATGTAATTTCCTAAATTATATACAACACACCTAACAGTATACAAGTAACACATATCAATGTTAGATACAATTATGTACATTTACAGTGAGCATGACATATAACAATGTTGAGTAATACAGTAAAAATTAGAACAAATATTGAAAAAAGGAAATCTTAGGTAAGCAAAGTCACCATCAATATGAAGAAGATTCAATAGGGGGCATTCGCTTATTACACATGAGAATAACTGCAAATTAATAGAGAAAAAAGTTGGATGAATGTGTGACCACTGAATAATTCAAAAGGTCGTCTAGTCCACCGAATCGGTTACAAAGGCAGACTTACTCCCACGTTCCTCGATATTCAACACCATTACAATTAATACAACTTGAACAGAGTAGAACTAAACATTAAAAGTAGTTGTCCGTAAACTGCCAAAAAATAAACAAGAAAATCCGTTGCAAATAATGAGATTAAATTGGTTAATCAAAAGATTTTGGCTGATTATTGAATTGGATTCTGTTAAGACTTAATGAACAATGCATGAAATACTGTCTTCAATATATCCTGCTGAATTCTACTGTGGATATCAAGATAATGTCTTGATGGACTTAGGTTTTAATCTATTTCAGCGTGTGGAAATTGCTCCTTTAACTTTGTCAAATAACGTCGTCGTTTCGCGACCTTTCGGCGCTCGTCATTAAGCAATTTTTCTTTATACAGAGCGACGAATTTGTCCATGTATTTCCTGTGGGGTGGGTAGAGGATGTTGTGTACTCGATTAATTTCGCGGGGCATGCGGTACTCGCGTGCCCGATACCGGTGGGGAAGACCGAAGAAGTTGCGTCGCTCGATCATTTCCGGTTCGCCGGTCTTACCGGTCTCCAGTAAGTTGACGCATCGGTCGCGCTCGGCGACCACTTCCAGCAGGTTCTCCATGCTCTCTTCGACCTGAAAGGGACGCAATCTTGCGGGGAAACAGATGAGTCTCTTGGAATTAAGAGCCATCTCTCGGCGTTCAGAACAAGGGCGATGATGAATGGACAGAGGCCAAGGAGGTTAGCGCTATGGTAAGTCCCAAACCATTATCAGAAAAGCCATTCAGTGATATTTGCATAACCATTGGGCCAATGGCATAAAATAAATAATAATCAAATGAATAAGCCGAACTCCCTGCTATTTTACCAATGGTATCAATGTCAGTTGCTCATAAAATAAGGTATTTCTATAAAACTCTCGTGGACCAGGCGGATGGCGAGCCCTAAGTCGGGTGGCTTGGAATATCAAACAACTTTAATACACAATATCTGAATGAAGTCACTGCTTAGTCGATGGGAAATGTATGCATTGTGAGGGACAAGCCCCAGGGTGAATGGCTAGGCTATGTATGCCGATAGACAAATAATTATGAAGTTAATTATTACTAAAAATCCACGAATCTTGAAAACGCGCTCACACCTGAGGAAAAGCTCACACTGTAATTAGCCTAAATAAAATCCATGTACCTTAAAAATGCGCTCAGGGCTGGGGAAGAGCTCACATAGTCGTTTGTATTCAGCTTCCATTGTCATCAACATATTCCTCTCCTTTAAGAGAACGTACCACAACTTGTGTAGATCGACGTTGCTTTTTATTCTCAGTTCGTCCTTCCTCCATGGTCGACCTATAGTCATATGTACAGATTATTATTATTATTATTGTATTTATAGCGTGTCTTCAACTAGTTATCAGTGACGCTTTACCAAGGTAATACAACAGAGTATACACACAAATGATATAAAGGTATGTGACAAGTAAAATGTAGCAATATTGGCCCGAAACACAGTAAAATATACAATTAATCTATTCTACCTAGAAGATAGCCTAAAAATACTTAGTGCAGCTGCCCAGGCTACGTGTGTTTACTTTTCTCTGTAAAAATGTTGGTTACAATTGAGTGTGATGACTATAAAGGATTGTTACATTTATAATATTTAAGATCAATGTATTGACAATGGAACTTCCAAATGAAGTGAGAGTGATATGTGTGGTAATGAAATATGTAAAACAATAACATCAATCAATAGCAACTTCCTTGGGTGAAGCGCTGTGTTTATGTTGAAGTTCGTGATCAATAAAACGAGTGGGTCTTCATAAAAGTTGCTATTCTGCCTATCTTGTGCCGGGATCAATCAGACTACCACGGCTGTCCACATTTATTCATACATCAGACAATGACATAGAACTATAATAAACTATAATGAATACATATAATAAACTAATTGGCACTGATTGACTAAATGTAAAATTGCTTTACTGCATTATAACGTACAGTGCAACTTGAATAATGTAAGCTTTTCAATCTATTATCTCCTACAAAATTTTTATAGATCCACGTCAATTGTATATGATTCACAAAATTTGAGATTTACTATAAAAATATGAAACCTGTTTTTACAATATTTTCTCCCCAGTTGGATTTGACATCAAAGAATTCCATAAGATCAGAGACTCGCGATGTTGTGTTGAAGTGTCGTATCTTGAATGCCACTGATGGGGATAAATAGCTGTAAACAAATTAGTCAGAGTCAGCAGTATTATATCGGTAGCTGAATTATCGATGCATAAAAAGAATGCAGCAAGAGTCACCTACATGTATATTTAGTATTTCCTCAGTGGTTATAATTTATAAAGGTATATAGAATTATTGTATTCACGATGTAACCATGTTTTGTTTTTCTGATTCTGATCGCTTGAGTGCCAATATTATCGCACTTGTAAAAATATATGAAAAATATAAAAGACTGAAATATACAGAAGTGTCAGAAATAAAATCAAATTTGAGTGAGGTGGTATGCGAGTGCGATATAATGGGATGCTCCAGTTCTACGTTGTTAAGAAGCTTATGAGCCCGTCCAGGAAGAAAGCAGAGGGAGTAACAGATGGTGGTTAACGCATTCCACTACGTGACTCCCGCAGGGAAGATCGAGTTGCTGTAGACATTTCGCTACAGTGTGATTTAGGCACCGTTAGTTGAGTAATGCGATGGGGAGAGACTAAATAAGTGATATATTACTATTCCCACTTCCCCATGCAACATATAGTACATCGTTATAAATGTTACATAATTTAAAACAATAAAAAATATTAAATACAATTATTAGCTAATATCAACGATATTTATTAGGTATATCTATTTAAAAGAATACAAGGACATAGCAAGACTTCGTCCTAGGCGTGAGGGTGACTGTCAGTGTTTGTGATAGTTGCAAGTTCTGGTGACGAATTTGGTTTCTCGAATGGAATATAAAAAGTGGCAATTTATTCTAGTATTTTAATCAGATTAGCCAGTCAACTAACGTCGTTAGCATATGTATACTCATAAGCTCAAATCTGTCAAGACTCAAAATCACTATGTCCATAATCCACTTTATTTTTGAGTAAATTATATAATAGCAATAATCTGGTAATATACCTTAATTTCGGAGAGCGGTAGTTCGCATTTGAATGTCTACAGCAGACTGACAATTGCTGTACACTTGATTTATGCCATAATTTACAAATAGGCCCCCTTATTTTGGGAATAATTTTTGAAATGCATTCGATAGGCGCGGCCATTTTGGGGAAGACATTGATAATATATAGTCGTAAATGGAAATTCCATAGTATTGTATATATTGTAATATCTTCTTTCTAGTAATTTCCCTTATATAACTGTCCTGTATAATTTATTATAAATTAAATATATATATTCTACTTTTTAAAATACATAACATGATATATTGTATTATTTATAATTATATCTTTCTTTTCAGATTCAATGTCATATTATAGGTTTTATACTTTCTTGTCGCGATCATGTGCGACTTTGCGCGTGTGCCATTGTCAAGGCGGCCACATCGTTCTAAGTACTGTCCTTATTGGTTGTTACGTCCTTTAATACATTAGTGCAGAGTATAGGTTTTGGACACTAGGACAACCACGTTGTACGATATTATGTTATGGTTTAGTGCAGTATTTCACTGTTAGTTTTTTCACGGTTCATAGTTTTGCTTGATATGAGTAGTTAATTTTGCCTAGCATTTTTTTCTTCCAGGGCGCCATACCAACATCACGCCATCGCAGTTACGTTACCTCTAGTACATTTTTATGTAGAGCAGAAAGGCTCATTCGCTGTCCTGAGTATATGTACTACTTATTCATCTGACCAATAATATTCCTTTCTATTATTATATCAAGTGGCATTATGTATTAGTGGACTGTGAATCTTCATACTGCGCGGCACGACGAGTACCACAGATTGAATTGTGTAGGGGCGAAGTGCAAATAGCGGTAACATGGCCCTTGCGCTAGCTTATAGTTATATACCAATACCGTACCTTATTTTTGGCAGGCTGTCAGGCATGGTATTTTTTGTTTAATTTCGTGTGTGATCAGCGTTATATTATCACCACTCAATTATGGATCCGAAAAAAATGGGCGAAATTGCCAGCAGAATAATGGGTGGAGGTAAAGGCGCCAGCGTCGGCGTTGGTTTATTAGCTGCTGCCGGTGGTCTCGCCTATGGTATCTCGCAATCGATGTACACAGGTACAAATTCTAATTCTACACACGTTGACTTCATTTATCGTTTAGACAATAAAAAAATCTCTATGTGGCTATTTGTTTAAAAAATAAATGTTGTCTACTTGCTAATATCGTTTTGTTGTTATTACCCATAAACTTTGACGAAATGATAAAAATGAGATTAACCCGAGTTTTAATCGTAACAATGTCGTGTATGTGGGACATTTGGCGCTATTTAGATTTTCTATAATATTGACGATGGATTCATTGAAGTTCCGACAAGTATTGGACACACTAGATGAATCTATAATTTTACTTATCACAGCTCATGTACATCAACTGTAATTGATGCAATTACTTAACTAGAGAGATCCGGCTACCATTCTGCAGAAACCAGATACCCCAATCCTAACCCAGATCGTCTTAGTTAATTTGACATTCATTTCATTTAACAGTTTTTGTTAACTCTGATGTGGTTTCCATTTTTAGCATAAACCGACAATATTTTACGCGTAAATACGGCTAATAGAGGATCAATAACTTAGAATGATACTGCGTATTATTACTGTTGATAATATCTTTATATGATACCTCAATAGCAGCTTGATTTTTCGATCACACGTACCGTACTTGAGGTTTCTTGTGAATGAAATCAAATTTCATTTCTCAGCCGATAGTTTCCGTGATGAGTACGAAATTAGTAAGTACGAAAGCTTTATACATTTTGATTTTTGATTAAACACATACTTTATGAATGTGTTCAGGGTATGTTACATAAAACATTGGTTACAGAAGCAACTGCTTTTTTAAAGTTTTTTAAAGTATACCACTGCCAGGCTCTGTTGCAGCCAGGAGTTTTCACATGTGTCCCTTATGCAGGTAGTAATAACATTTGGTACCTCTTTTTACTAAACTACTACAGAAAGTCCAGAACCTTATCCACCTTTTGTAAATGTTTGTTGATTCAATATTACAGTCGACGGGGGTCATCGGGCGATCATATTCAGCCGTATCGGCGGCGTTAAGTCAGATATTTACAAGGAAGGCCTACACTTCAGGTCATTTTGTGCATTGTCTTCATAGTCTTAATCGCATATGTAGAGAAAGGGCTTACTATTTGGGAAATTTAATGCATATTATTTATAGCTTTAATTTGATATGTACACAGAAGGCATTCATTTCAGGTTATTTAATGCATAGTCTTTATAGCATCAATCCCACTTGTAAAAAAGGCCTTCCCGTTAGGTCATTTAGTGTATATCTTTATACCATTGATTTGATGTTTGTGTACCGAGAGGCGTTCGCTTCACTCTATGACTTACCTTTATCTCAGTCATATTCCAGATTATATTGTAGACTAAGCCCATTCTAGGTACGCAAAGATTGACGATATGCTTGGACCTACAAGGCCATATGAGGCTGTGAAACATAACAGAACTATTTTATGACTATTTCATGGATAGATCCACCATTATGACGTAGCATTTAGTGAAACTCTTGTCAACAGCGTGCTATTTTATAATACAATTAAGAATTTTGTTTATTTCTTGAATGGCACAATACACTACCATAAAAGTAGCAAGATCCCGCATTGTCGTTGTTTTACAGGATACCATGGTTCCAATACCCCATAATATACGACATCAGATCACGGCCCCACCGCATATCGTCCCCCACTGGAAGCAAAGGTGACTACTTATAGTCGAATATTATCTTTTGTAAGCACAGATACTTGCTTTACAGCACGCACTACAGAACTTAGCCGGTCTCACATTACAAGGCTCGTTAATTTACGCTGGGAGTGGGGGGGGGTGTGGATCGAAATGTTGCTTTCCATGCGAGATGTCGCGAGTGAAAAATTGGCGCATATTTGCTATTTTCTGTGCCTTCCGCTGTATCCACTGCTATATCGAATGTAACGTCGTGTAGAAATATATATACAGGGTGACTCATAATTATGTACCCACCTTGTAATGAGAAATTATATTACTATAGAGGTCGCATATATGGTGTAGGCAAGTACTAATGTTTTATTAGGTCATCTTAGTTACGCTTCAAGATGGTGGGGCTAAACGACAAAAAGCGGTGATTTATTGCGAGTTTGATGGAGGTGTTTGATGGGACACAAGACGAAACGGGGACGTGTGCAAAGATTTAACGCAGTCGGCCCGACCCGTAAAACAATCAACGGGGTACATCAAAAGTTACGGAGGACAGGGTCAATAAAGCCGGAGAAAGGTGCGGGAAGGCCTACCACCAGACAGACAGAACCAACATAGACATTGTCAGGTATGGTTACAAGCAGAGTCTTACAAAATCAACGAGACACGGATCACTGGAATTCAACATAAGCCAGACATCGATTGTACGGATCCTTCATGATGATCTCCCTTATCCTGCCTACCAGCTCCAGATTCTGCATGGGGTGAAACCAGGTCACAAGGCTGCACAAGTTAGACTGCCAGGCACTGGGTGAGGTGCTGATGAATTTGGAGCATGCCACGAGTCGTATCATCAGGCTGCAAAATTTCAAATCAGGGCACACAGGCAATTTTTTATTTCAGAAGGGCACTCCCATGGCATTTTCAGTGAACATACATGAGTGTTACATAGGGCTAGACTGCTAATAGATGGGGAATGCCGGCAAAATGCCTTGTGCCGGCATGTATTTCATGCCCTGTATCATGGTCTGGTCAAGTGAGACTATGTTTCACGTGTCAGGCCGGGTGAGCTCCCACCACCGTCGGATATGGAACGATGATAGACTGGTAGCAACACACGAGCAAGAGTGCGCCTCGCCCAAGGTGAATGTTTGGTGTTCACTATTCGGTACGAAACAATAAACATACGGACCGTACTTTCCCCAATGAATTTATTAATGCTGACGACTATCCAGACATTCTGCAGCAGTTCCTCATAACGGATCTACTGGCGAATCGTATGGACATAGATACTCTGGTCTACCAACAGGATGGTGCTCCCGCGCACTTTGCAATTTGCGTACGTGATTGATTAACTGAGACCTTTGGGGTGAAGTGGATCAGCCATGGGAGACCACTACCTTGGCCAGCGCGCTCCCCTGATCTCACTCCACTTGACTTTGCGAGTGAGGATCGCATGCATAGCTGCAACGAGGCGGGAGTGGGCCACATCAAGAAACAATAAGATATATTGTAGAACATGACGTAATGAAACATAGGTACTTGCTCACACCATATATGCAACGTTTATGGTAATATAATTTCTCATTTCAAATGTGGGTAAATAATAATGAATCACCCTGTATAGTACAGTTATCACTATGTATATACTACTCTCAGTTGCGTTTTACGCATAAAAATATAAAAACATAGTAAAAGATGAGATGAAACAATTGATGAAGTAATTAAAATACATTATGTAAAACCCTACGAAAAATAAGGATATGTCTTCAAGTTATTTGGATGACCTGAGCGATGTCTGCTGTCGCATTGAGAATGGAATGAGTGTTCCAAATATTGCAGAAGCTTTGTTGCACATGTCAATGGCACTACAACGAAGTGTAACGTAAATCTTGACTTCCTTTTCATTCTTGAAAATATCCGAAATTACTACGATTTAGTGAGCCATCATGGGTTTTGGTAGATATTATATAAAGAATTTGCAAATCTATCGTCTCGAATTTGGTTGCTTAGTTAAAAAGTAAAATTGCATTTGTTACCGAGTTACCTTCTGGAATAAATTTTTGCCTCATAATTTGTGCGAGTGGTTGCAAGCACGATATATTCAAAGATGCACTTTATCTTCAGATTTTCTCTATTATGACATTTTGTTTCACTGCAAAATAGTACTTTCAGGTATAAGTATTCACAGATTCGTTACATTAAAGTATATCAACCAGAATCTACCGGAATGTTCCAGACTTACAGATGGTGAACATTACTCTGCGTGTGTTGTCACGACCCGACCAGATGTTCCTTCCCAAAATATATCGTTCCCTCGGCACTGACTTTGATGAACGAGTATTGCCATCAATATGCAACGAGGTAACTTCAAAACATACCCGCTAATAGGTTGCACTGGATTTTTCTCCGTACCACCAACTTATTCGCTCCTCATTTAACATTTTCGTGCAAATGGCATACACAAATGTCCACCCAAGCCAGTCAGCTGCTTTCATTGGTTATTCCGTAATGTTCATGCAATTGTCTTTTGTTCTCTACCATGCATTTCCAAGTATAGAAGTTTTTAAAACTGCATAATTCAGAACTAAAGCCCCTTTTGTCAGATTCCTTTCTAAAAGTATTAAAGAGTGTAACAGTAGCAGAGAGTATGTAGTTACACATTTCAGGGCACTAAGTGGTAGTTTAATTTCAGTGATTTCATCTTTTAATTCAGTCAAGAGAAGATAACCTTTAACACCTTTACTTACCTGGTTCTGTTTAAATGATGGGCACTGTTGCCGTTTATTGTACAGGTGCTGAAGAGCATTGTCGCCAAGTTTAACGCCTCGCAGTTGATCACGCAGCGTCAGCAGGTGAGCTTACTGATCCGGAAACAGCTCATCGACCGCGCCCAGGACTTCAACCTCATCGTCGATGACGTGTCCCTCACCGAACTCAGCTTCGGCAAGGAATACACGGCGGCCATCGAATCCAAACAGGTCAAAACCAATAAATGTTTGTCGGTCAAAACAGGTCGGGTACCAATTAATCAATGTTCAGATGGGCGATGTGTTGCCGTTATTCATTGTCTATCTACTTGGACTCATACGCCAGTTTGTGACATAGAAAACTCAGTGAACTGAAGGGCCATTGCAGCTCGTAGACCCACCCATTATCTATCTCTTATCTTACATTGAGTGATGATAATGACGATTATAATTATTATTCAATAGCACTGCTTGCACCCGGTATTCGGCAATGTCTACAATCTAAGCAATGATTATGGCTGTCTGCATATATTTCTCTCCCACAATCTGCATATTTCTCCCACGATCCACATATATCCAACTACCGAAATTGATTTCAAAATGTCTATTTGTCCTACACTTCAGATGGTATTATCTAATTCTATATCGCTGTTCAAATCTCCCTCGATCCAAATTTATCCCACAAGCCATACCTATCCTGCGATTCAAATCTCGTTTACAATTCAAAGCAGATAGTGGAGTAGTGAGTCCGCTAGACTTGTGACTGAAAGGTCACGGATTCGAATTGGCCCACTGGTCGGCTTTCTGTGATGATTCTCAGTCGTCCTCCATTGTCAGAGTGATCGAGGGTATTGTATCTGCGCTGAATACCTGTCATGGACATTTATCGGTAACCACGTCTGAGGGCTTTAATTGGCTGATACCCGCTGTTTGTAAATGTTTACCGTTTACCGCCATTCTACGATTTTCATGAATTCTGCAATCTGAATTTGAATCGATCTGAACAAATCTATACTGCACCCTATGACACGCCCACATCTCCCATTTAGGTGGCGCAACAAGAGGCGCAGAGGGCCCAGTTCCTTGTGGAGAAAGCCAAGCAGGAACGACAGCAGAAGGTCGTGCAAGCCGAGGGAGAGGCACAGGCTGCAAAAATGATATCCTTTTCGATACAGTCCCCTGTAGTGTTTATGTTAAAATTGTTCAAAGTTTGAAGTCATAATTTTCCAAACATAGTCGCATTCATTACAATGAGCAGAGTTTTTTTATAAAATTTTTTCCATTATTGGCTTGACTGTAAATTACTGTAGGATTTTTCATTTAATGGTCTAATATAAAGTTTCATCCGGCTGTGCACTAGTGTACCATGGTGCGCCAGTCTAGCTTGAAGCATCAGAGTATTGCGGTTCACTGGTACCTCGCGGTTCGCCGGCGCGTCGCGGTTCGCCGATGTATCTCAGTACACTTTGGTAGGATTTTATGATTTATATAGACATTGGATGTAGATGATGAAATGAAATGAAATTTATTTGTTTAAAGTGTACTTATAAGCAGAGCTGTCAAACACACTTTACATGAAACAATAGCCTAATGGTCTAAGACAATAATGTAATTACTTAAATTATA